>PVJI01021989.1:0-26095 GCA_004026765.1 Micronycteris hirsuta
CAGGGGAAGAGAAGTTACCCTGGAGGCCAGGTCCTTGTTTTCCCACCTTTGCCCCCTGCCAGGCACCCAGGGCCTCTCGCCCTGGCGACCACCTGCACCTGGCTGTACGTTGCTCAACCATTGTGCTCAGCTACCTGTTTTCTGTTGTCCTATTCCACTTGCCAAGGAATTTTCCTAGCTTCTCACTATCCTGTCTCAACAGCCTAAGAAGGTTTACAGAGGTGACATACAAACTTTTGGCAGTTGAATTTGAACTCAGAGCTAGAGGAATCTTTATGGTTCTGAACTAGGTTGCCCTCTGATTGTCATTATCTCCCCTCCTCAACTACATATTTCTAATAATGGCATTCCAGACGCCATTCCTCCCGGTTTGACCCAGCCACAGGATCCCTTGTAGCATACTTCACCCCTCCCTCAAATCCAGGCCATACTCCTGGGTGGGAATCTAAGAGAGAACAAACACTACTATGATTGTTTAGGTTAATAGAATGCCTAATATATGGAATTATGATATTATGTGTTTGTCTAACTTTCTCAGTTAACATGCAAGATCAAGATGAAAAGAATCTTTAAAAAAATATATTCCTAGCACAGGGTCTTGCCTGCAATAGATGTTCAATACTTTTTAATATTGATGTTTGTACTCAAGAGTTAAGTGTCAATTCTAGGACAGAGGTAGGAATTATACAAGATGATTATGGAGGACATTTAGTGCCCGAAAGTAAGAAGGAGGTTTAAAAAAAGAAACTCGTCTTTGACTTCTGGCCAAGATGGGGGCATGGATAGACATGCTGTGCCTCCTCACACAACCAAAAGATGGAAAACAACAATTTAAAAACAAAAAAACAACCAGAACTGACAGAAAACCGAACTTTATGGAAGTCCAACAACCAAAGAGCTAAAGACACTTTCATCCAGACCAGTAAGTGGGACGGAGCAGGTCACTTGGCCAGACCGTGGTTTGTGAAACCGGGTGCACAACGTTGAAACAGGGACTGTGGCTAGCAGACCCGAACCCAGCAGGACCCAGGGCAGGGGAGTGGAGGGTCCCACGTTCACATGCAGATAAACCAGGAGAGGAAGTTGAGGAGCAGACCAGACCATGCAGCCCAGGGACCCATCGAGGGAAAATAAAACCTCAAACCACCAATTGAAAACACCTGTGGGGGTTGAGGTGGCAGTGGGAGGAACTCCCAGCCTCACAGAGGGGTTTGATGGAGAGACCCACACAGTCCTAGAACAAGCCCGCCTGCGTGGGAATCAGCACCAGAGGGCCCAATTTGCTCGTGGGTAGCGAGCGAAGCAGGTGCTATTGTGCCCTCTTAGACCCCTTCCCCACAGGCAACATTACAACGTGGGTTGCCCACCCTGGTGAACACCTAAGGCCCAGCCCCCTTACCTAACAGGTGCACTGAGAGAAAAAAAATGGCCCAAATGAAAGAGCAGATCGAAACTCCAGAAAAAATACAACTAAGTCATGAAGAGATAGCCAACCTATCAGATGCACAGTTCAAAACACTGGTCATCAGGATGCTCACAGAATTGGTTGAATTTGGACACAAATTAGATGAAAAAATGAAGGATACACTAAAGGAAATGAGGGGAAATGTGCAGGAAACCAATAGGGATGGGAAGGAAACTGGGACTCAAATAAGCAGTGTGGACCAGAAGGAAGAAAGAAACAATCAACCAGAACAGAATGAAGACACAAGAATTTAAAAAATGAGGACAGGCTTATGAACCTCCAGGACATCTTTAAATGTCCCAACATCCTAGTCATAGGGGTACCAGAAGGAGAAGAGGAAGACCAAGGAATTGAAAACTTATTTGAACAAATAATGAAGGAGAACTTCCCCAATCTGGCAAAGGAAATAGGCTTCCAGGAAGTCCAGGAAGCTCAGAGAGTCCCAAAGAAGTTGGACCCAAAGAGGAACACACCAAGATACATCATAATGACATTACTCAAGATAAAAAATAAGGAGAGAATCTTAGAAGCAGCAAGAGAAAAGGAGAGAATCACCTACAAAGCACTTCCCATAAGACTTCAGCTGATTTCTCAAAAGAGACTTTATAGGCAAGAAGGGGCTGGAAAGAAGTATTTGAAGTCATGAAAGGCAAGGACCTACATCCAGATGATTATATCCAGCAAAACTTTCATTTGGAATGGAAGGGCAGATAAAGTGCTTCTCAGATAAGATCAAGTTCAAGGAGTTCATCATCACACAGCCTTTATTATATGGAATGTTAAAGGGATTTATATAAGACATGGTGGGTTATCAACATGTGAGTGGGAAGGGGAGAGAGGGGGAAAAGGTACAGAGAATAAGTAGCATAAATGGTAGGTAGAAAATATTCAGGGGGAGGTTAAGAATAGTATAGGAAACATAGAAGCCAAAGAACTTATGCATATGACCCATGGACAAGAACTAAAGGGGGAGAAATTGGGGAGGGCAATATGCAGGGCAGAGGGGAATAAAGAGGGGATAATGGGACAACTGTAGTAGCTTAATCAATAAAATATTAAAAAAAACTCTATTAAAAAAAAAGAGAGAAACTCGTAATGATATAGTTATGTCAAAGGGACAAAAGAGCCCAACAGAAAAGTCCCAGATGGCCAATGTGGATTATAATCCAAAGTGTAAAATAAATATCCTTGAGTCTATACTGAGATGGAGTATTAAATAAATAAAAAATGGAGGAAAGTAGACAAATATCCTGTGCAGAAATGTTTCAACTAATTTATGTAGATACTCTGCTCTCCCAGAGGTGTGCAGGGAAGGGGGGACAAAAAGAGGCACTTTCCAGCAGAGAAACCTGACGAAACCGACTGCAGCAAGGTCATCACCAGTGCTAAGTCATGTTGACTTCTGCGGTCCTCCTCCCAAAATCTTTAACCCAGGTCTAATCATTAGAAAAATTATATCAGAGAAATCCAAGTTGAGAGGCATTTCATAAAATATCTGACCAGTACTCCTCAAAGCTGCTAAAGTCATAAAAATAAGGAATATTTGAGAACCTATCACACTCCTAAGCAGCCTAGGGACACATGATAACTACATGTGATGTGGTGTTCTGAATGGAATCCTGGAACAGAGAAAGGACATTAGGTGAAAACAAAGGAAATCTGAATGAAGTACAGATTTTAGTTCATGGTAATGTAACACTATCAGTTTATTAATTATAACAAATGTACCAAATTATTGTAAGATGTCAGTAATAGGAAAATTGGGTGTGGGACTGTATGGGGTATTTGCAATTTTCTTTAAATGCTATTCTAAAATACAAAATTATTATCATTATTTTAAAAAGCTTAATCCTACCCTTGCATCACATGGCACCATGTGGAGATTCAAGGAAATGTCAAAGTATTATTAAGTACTTTTTAGAAAATTAGATAGCAGAAGGATATATTAAAGAAATAGGAATGTTTCAGCCTAGGAAGAAGAAAGATAAAAGTTTATGCACAGTTATGTATACCTTTTCATTTGAAAAAAGCATATATTATTAAAGAAAATATAGAGAAAATACAAAAAAACCTGAACAGGGAAATGTAAGCAAACTTTCATAATTGCATCATCTAATACAACTGCTATTATTACTATTTGGTTTTCAATTTTTTTAAAGATTATATTTATTTGTTTTTATTTTATTTATTTTCTTTTTCATAAATTACTTTATTATTGTTCAATTACAGTTGTCTGCATTTTCTCCCCACCACTCCATCCCAGCCCAGACAAACCCACCTCCCTCCCTTGCCTCCACCCTCCCCCTTGGTTTTGACTGTATGTCCTTCATAGTAGTTCCTGAAAACCCTTCTACCCACAGCCCCCTTCCCTCTTTCTTCTGGCTATTGTTAGATTGTTCTCAATTTCAATATCTCTGGTTATATTTTGTTTGCTTTTTTCTTCTGCTGATTATGTTCCAGTTAAAGATGAGATCATATGGTGTTTGTCCCTCACCACATGGCTTATTTCACTTAGTATAATGCTCTCCAGTTCCATCCATGCTGTCACAAAGGGTATAAGCTCCTTCTTTCTCTCTGCTGCATAGAATTCCATTGTGTAAATGTACCATAGTTTTTTGATCCACTCATTTGCTGATGGACACTTAGGTTGCTTCCAGCACTTGGGTATTGCAAATTGTGCTGCTATGAACATTGGGGTGCATAGGTTCTTTTGGATTGGTGTTTCAGGGTTCTTAGGGTATAATCGCAGAAGAGGAATTACTGGGCCAAAAGGCAGTTCCATTTTCAGTTTTCTGAGGAAATTCCATACTGTTTTCCACAGTGGCTGCACCAACAATGCACTAGGATTCCCTTTTCTCTCCATCCTCTCTGACACTTGTTTGTTGCTTTGTTTATGATGGCCATTCTGACTGGTGTGAGGTGGTATCTCATTGTGGTTTTAATTTGCATCTCTCTGATGGCTAGTGATGCTGAACATCTTTTCATATGTCTCTGTGCCCTCTATGTGTCCTCCTTGGAGCAGTGTCTGTTCAAGACTTTTGCCCATTTTTTTTTATTGTTTTTTTTGTTTCCTGGGTGGAGTCGTGTGTTCGTGTGAGTTCTTCATATATTTTGGAGATCAAACCTTTGTCCAAGGTATCATTGGCAAATATGTTTTCCCATACTGTTGGTTCTCTTTTGATTTTAATGCTGTTTTCTTTAGCCATGCAGAAGCTTTTTAATTTGATGAGATCCCATTTGTTTATTCTTTCCTTTATGTCCCTTGCTTTAGGGGACATATCAGTGAAGATGTTGCTGCATGGAATGTCCCAGATTTTCATGCCAATGTTTTCCTCTAGGACTTTTATTGTGTCACGACTTATATTTAAATCTTTTATCCACCTTGAATTTATTTTTGTGTATTGTGTAAGTTGGTGATTGAATTTCATTTTTTTGCATGTATTTGTCCAGATCTCCCAACACCATTTATTGAAGAGGCTATTTTTACTTCATTTTATGCTTCTTCACCCTTTGTTGAAAATTAATTGGCCATAGAGACTTGGGTTTATTGCTGGGTTCTCTGTTCTGTTCCATTGGTCTATGTATCTGTTTTTATGCCAGTATCAAGCTGTTTTGATGACAGTGGCCTTGTAATATAGTTTGATATCAAGTATTGTGATCCCTCCTGCTTTGTTCTTCTTTCTCAAAATTGCTGCAGCTATTCAGGGTCATTTATGGTTCCATATAAATTTCTGAAATATTTGTTCTATATCTGTGAAATATGTCATTGGTACTTCAATAAGGATTGTACTGAATCTATAAATTGCTTTGGGTAGTATGGCCATTTTGATGATGTTAATTCTTCCAGTCCATGAGCATGGTACATGCTTCCATTTGTTTGTGTCTTCCTTAATTTCTTTCTTCAGTGTTGTATAGTTTTCTGAGTACAGGACTTTTACCTCCTTGGTTAGGTTTCTTTCTAGGCACTTTATTTTTCTTGCTGCTGTATCAAATGGGATTTTTTTTCCTGATTTCTGTTTCTGATATTTTATTGTTGGTGTACAAAAATGCCTTTGATTTCTGGATATTGACTTTGTATCCCACTGTTTTGCCAAATTCATTTATTAGGTCAAGTAGTTTTTTGGATTTTCAAGTAATTTCTTGGAGTAGTCAATAGATTTTCTATGTACACTCTCATGTCATCTGCAAACAATGACAGTTTTACTTCCTCCTTTCCAATTTAAATGTTGTTTATTTTTCTTGTCTGATTACTATGGCTAGGACTTCCAGTACTATGTTGAATAGGAGTGGTGAAAGCAGGCATCCTTGTCTTGTTCCTGAACTTAGTGGGAAAGCTTTTAGTTTTTGCCTATTGAGTATATTGGCTGTAGGTTTCTCATGTATGGCCTTTATTGTGTTGAGGAATGTCCCTCTATTCCCACTCTGCTGAGTGTTTTTATCATAAATGGGTGCTATACTTTATCAAATACTTTTTCCACATCTATTGATATGATCATGTGATTTTTGTATTTTGTTTTGTTTATGTGGTGTATTATGTTTATTGATTTGTGAATATTGTACTCTCCTTGCATCCATGGAATGAATTCCACTTGATCATAATGTATGATCTTTTTACATATTGCTGGATATGGTTTGCCAATATTTTGTTGAGGATGTTAGCATCTACGTTCATCAGTGATATTGGCCTGAAATTTTCTTTGTTGTGTCTTTATCTGGGTTTGGGATTAGGATGATGCTGGTTTCATAAGAAGAGTTTGGGAGTCTTCCACCTTCCTGAAGTTTTTGGAATAATCTCTGATGGCTGTGGGTTATCTCTCCCTTAAAGGCTTTGTGAAATTCTCATGTATGACCATCTGGTCCAGGGCTTTTGTGTGTTGGAAGCTTTTTGATTGCTGTTTCAATTTCATCAGCTGTTATTGGACTGTTCAAGATTTCCGCATCCTCTTTATTGAGTTTTGGAAGATTATAGTTTTCTAGAAATTTGTCCATTTCACCTCAATTTTCAGATTTCTTGGCATATAGTTCTTTGTAGTAATTTCTTACAATCCTTTATATTTCTGTGGTATCAGCTGTAATCTCTCCTCTTTCATGTCTGATTGTGTTTGTTTGGGTCCACTCTTTTTTTCTTGATAAGTCTGTTTAAAGGCTTGTTGATTTTGTTTATCTTTTCAGAGAATCAGCTCCTGGATTCATTGATCCTTAGAATTGTGCTTTTAGTCTCTATGTCATTTAATTCTACTCTGATCTTTGTTATTTCCTTCTTTCTATTTGCTCTGGGTTTTCTTTGTTGTTATTCCTCAAGTTCTTGTAGGCATGGGCTTAGGTTATTTATTTGAAATGTTTCTATCTGTTTTAGGTAGGTCTGCATTGCATTAAATTTCCCTTTCAGCACTGCCTTTGCTGTGTCCCATAAGTTCTGGATTGTTGTGAGTTCATTTTCATTGTTTCCAGGAACTTTTTTATTTCTTCCCTAATCTGATTCTTGACCCATTCATTATTTAATAGCATGTTATTCAATTCCCATGAGTTTGAGTGTTTGGGTTTTTTTCCTTGAGGTTAGTTTCTAGTTTCAGTACTTCGTGGTCAGAAGAAATGTTTTCTATGATTCCACTTTTCTTGAATTTGTTGAGGCTTGTTTTGTGTCCTGTCATGTGGTCTATCTTTGAAAATGTTCCATGTGCATTTTAAAAGAATGCGCACTTTGCATCTTCAGGATGAAAGGCTCTATATATATCAGTTAAGTCCATTTCATCTAGAACATTGTTCAATGCCACAATATCTTTGTTGATATTTTGTCTAGAAGATCTGTCCATTTTTGACAGTGGGGTATTAAAATCTCCTGCTATGATTGTGTTGTTGTCAATATCTTTCTTTAAGTCCTCCAAGATTTTCTTTATGTATTTGGGTGCTCCTATGTTGGGTACATATATATTTACAATGTTTATATCTTCTTGATGGACTCTTCTCTTGAGTATTATGAAGTAACCTTCTGGGTCTCTTTTTATGGCTCTTCTTTTTAAGTCTATTTTGTCTGATATGAGTATTGCTACCCCAACTTTTTTTTTCCTCTCCTTTTGCTTGGAACATTTGTTTCTAGCCCTTCACTTTTGGTCACTGTAGGTCTTTTGTTGTGAGGTGGGTCTCTTGTTTTGTGGCTCATGTTTTCTTATCCATTCCCCTGTCATGGGGATTTCATCCCAGCCAAAACCCGTGGGTGACCGTAACCCGATGCGTGAAAGAATCTCACACTGAGACACGTGGGGAGAAGGAATCCGGGGCCACGAGACCAATTCCCAAATCTCAGGAAAAGGGCCTCGAGCGTGGCTTAGCCGTGTTTTTATTAGGAAGCTCAGGACACAGCAAAATGGGAATGGCTATTCATTAGCTATGCAAGGGGTTCCGGGCAACCATTAGCATAATCCCTTGGCTCCGGGGGGGGGGGGGGAAGGGTCCCAGCAAGTTAACAGGTCTTAGGAAGTAAGTTAATCCAATTTCCCTTTAAGGAATTCTTTTTTCCACGAGCATGATTTTTACGCTGGCCCGCACGGGAGTGTTAATTTCCACGGAGCCAGGCTCGAGACGTGGAAATTCCCAGGGGGTTACGTTTTTATCATGCGGATGAAAAGAATTCCTGTCACATTCCGCTATTCTGTGTCTTTTGATTGGGGCATTAAATCCATTTACGTTTAAGGTTATCATTGATAGGTACTTATTCATTGTCATTTTTTCATACCCATGTTCCTCTCTCTTTCACTGTTTTTCTTCTTGTTCTTAAAGCAAACCCTTTAGCATCTCTTGCAGAGCTGGTTTGGAGAAAGTATATTCTTTGAGGCTTATTTTGTCCAGGAAGCTCCTTATTTGGCCTTCCATTTTAATTGAGAGCCTTGCTGGATAAAGTAGTCTTAGCTACAGGCCTCTGGTTCTCATTACATGTAATATTTTTTGCCATTTCCTTCTGGCTTGGAGCATTTCTGTTGAGAAGTCAGCTGCTGGTCTTATTGGGACTCCCTTGTATGTTACTTTCTGTTTTTCCCTTGCTGCCTTTAAGACTCCCTCTTTCTCTTGGAATTTTGTCATTTTAATTATGATGTGTCCTTAAGGTGGCCTCTTTTGGTTCCACTTGATTGGGACTCTCTTGTGTTTCCTGGATTTGTGTGACTTTTTCTCTCATCAAATTAGGATAGTTTTCCATCATTACTTTTTCAAACAGTTTTCCTATCCCTTGCTCTTCTTCTCCTTCTGGTATCCCTATTATACAGATGTTATTACATTTCATGTTGTCCTGCATTTCCCTTAACCCATCTTTTTTCTTTCTGAGCCTCTTTTTCTTTTCTTGCTCATTCTGGGTGTTTTTATCTACCTTTCATCCAGATTGCTGATCTGATCCTCTGCTTTATCAAGCCTGCTTTTGATTCCTTCTACTGTGTTCTTCAGTTCAGAAATTGTATTCTTCATTTCCTCTTGGCCTTTGTGGATAGTTTCTATTTCCTTTTTCATGTTGATATAGTTTGCAGTGAGTTCATTATAGTTTCCCTGTAGTTTTTGGTAATTCTTCGTGAGCTCATTGAGCTTCCTGATAACCATTGCTTTAAACTCAATGTCTGATAGTTGACTTGCCTCTATTTCATTTAGCATTCTTTCTGGGGCTTCCTCCTTTCCTGTCATTTAGGTATTTTTTCTTGGTCTTCCCATTGTTTGTGAGACTCTTCTTGTTAGCCTCTGTTTTTTGAATTGATCTGTTCTGACTCCCTGGGTTTCTGGTGTGAATTTCTATGGTAGAAGACCTATGTGATTCAGTGGTGCAATTGCCTTGATCTCCTGAGCTCACTGGTCTTGGGCTGTTGTTTATGTTGGCTCTCTGTATGTCTTTAGGTTTTGATTGTTGTTGGGTCTTTCTTTGGTGGGTCCTTCTCTCCAGCTGGTTAATGAGGGTCACTCTGTCTACCACCTCTTGTATTCTGTTGTGCAGGTGTGGGCAGGTTGTGTTGAAACTGGTTCTTCCATGTGTGCAACGTTTTGAGGATTCTCTCTCGGTCTTGTTCAGTTGTTTGTTCTGAGTAATTTCTCCACCTTTTAGTTGTATTTTCAGATAGGTCCTGGGTTGAGTTAGTGTGGCTTCCACTCCCTCCTTCACCTTCTTCTGTTGTTATCTGTTGGTGGTTCCTTTGTGGGAGGTTTCCTCTTCCAGCAGGTATCCTGGTGTTCACAGCTTTCACCTACCCTTTTTTGTGATCAGTTGGAGGGGGAAGGAAAAATGGTTTAAGACAGCAGGAGTGTATTCTATGGTATTTAAATACCAACCCTTAGAGAAGAGATAGGAGATCCTTTGGATATGTATAGTGTTAACTGGGATATTTCACCCGACTAGCCACTTTTTTTTTTTTTAAGATTTTATTTTATTTATTTTTTAGAGAGAGGGGAAGGGAGGGAGACAGAGAGGGAGAGAAACAGCAATGTATGGTTGCCTCTCACATGGCCCTCACTGGGGACCTGGCCCACAACCCAGGCATGTGCCCTGACTGGGAATCAAACCAGGACCCTGTGGTTCCCAGCCCACGCTCAATCCACTGAGCTACACCAGCCAGGGCACCGACTAGCCACTTTTAAGAAAGGTTGGAAAGTAGTTAAGACTGTTGTTCGGGGCAGGGAAGGATTGTGAGTTTGATCTAGAAAGCAGTGAGCTTGTGGGAAGTCAGATTATGAGGTAAAGTGATAGTAAAGGATAGAAAATAGGCGTAGTGTATGTAAAAATAGAGTTAGCCCCAAGAGTAATAAAGTTCAGAAAATAGTGAAACGGGCTAAGACCTTGGACGGGTGCTGTGTAGTATTTACAATCGTATGGAACAGCAATTATTTACAATAATAATGGAGCAACAATCATATGAAAGAATCTATATGATCTGGATAACAAGAATACAAAGTACAGGATCTAGAGTAGTGTGCTAATGGAACACAAGTGAAGTGAAAGACAGTAAATTAAAAATACACTATGAAAGAGAGAATAAGGGAAACCAGTCAAACAATGCAATTTAACCAGTGTAGTGAAGAAGACTAAACATAAAGAAGAGAAATACAAAAATACTACTAAAATGAAAGATGTTAGAATAACGAAGAAATAATAATACAAAGATACAATAACTTGCAAGTTTTCTGGAGTAGCAAAGTGAAATTTGTCTCACTGTCTCAGCTGTTGGGTTGACCCTTCTTTGGGTCCAACTCTAGTCTTTTCACAGTTCCAGTTTTTATTGTGTCACTTGTGGGAATTTAAAAATAGAAGAAGGAGGAGGAAGGAAGAAGAGATAAAAAGAGAGAGAAAGAAAGAAGGAATAAAAAAAGAAAGAAGGAAAGAGAGGAAGAAGGAGTTAAAAGAAAAAAAAATTACTTAAAATAAAAAAAGCTCCTGCTGGCTTCAAACTGACCAAGCCAGTTCTGCAGGTATTCCTGGCTGCAGCAGGCTGAGAGGGAATTGATTTCTCTTTTCTCCCTTCCTGAGCAGTGCTTGACAAGCCTACAACCCAGTTCCTCATTTTGCTGCTGGGCCCCCAGTGCCTTTCTGCACCCAGCGTAGGCCTTCAGTCTACCAGTTGCTCTGTCCTTGAGGTGCACCCATTAGGGGCAATTCACACCCCCCCTTCTCGCTCTTTGCTGTCCTAGATGCTAGGGACTCTTGGTTCCCCTTCAGGCTAGTTCAGCTCCCACACTGTGTTAAGTCTTTCTGAGGATTTCTGACTCCCTGAGCCCTGCAGTGCTCCTCTGCAGGGGGCGTCTCTGCCTTCCTCTTAGAGAGCCAGTCAGCCCTGCAGGGCAAGGGTGCCACTGTGGATACTGGTGCACTCCTCCTCTGCTGTTTCCCCAGGGGCGCAGGAGTTGGGTGCACTCTCTGTCCTGGGCCTGCAGGTGTGGGGGGGTAATCAGCCTCTGGTCCCGCAGGTTAGGGTGAGCTCTACCCCCAGGGCTTCAGGTGTGAGTGCAGGGCCTTCCATGCCACCATGGGAGCACTGCACAACTGGGTGGGGAGAAGGCCAGGTCGGCTGCTGCAGGAGAGTCCCCCAAACAGCCACTGCGAGTCTCTTTTTTCACTTTTCTTTTTGAAAAATTCCTCCTGCTCAAGCCTGCCACTCCATACAAGGGCCTGGCCTCTCACACAACCCAATTCTCCAACCAAACCAAGGACTATCCGGGTTAGGGCCCCTCGTGGCTCAACTCTCCCCAGCAGGCACACCCAGCCCCCATGTGTTTGCCACTTTGTCCTTATTCCCCTTACTGCGACTTCAAGCAACCAGGTCCCTCCTGGTGCTGCTCAAACCTTGTTTGGCAGGGGAGGGAGCCACTGACCCAGCTCTCTCCCAGGAATCCTGCGGCAAACCCAGTGGGCGCCAGGCCTTGGGCTGTGTGCTGCTCCCTGGTCCCTGCAATGGACCCAGGGACCTCATTGTCCTGAAGCACTCTCCTTACCATCTGATTTTTCTATGTCCTCTATAATTTTTTGTCTCCAATTTTCATATATGCTGGGGTACTGTTGGCTGTTCACTCTGTTCCTCAGAAGATCGGCGAGGTGTTTCACCGTTGGGCAGGGGGGAGTGGACTCTCTACCACCTATCTCACCGCCATCTCCCCACACCTATTTATTTATTTTTGAAGTGAGGGGAAGGGACAGAGAAAAGGAGGGTGAGAAACATCAGTGTAAGAGAGAAACATCAATAGATTGCCTCTCACATGCCCCCAGGCAGGGACCTGGCCTGCAGCCCAGGCTTGTGCCCTGACTGAGAATCAAACTGGCAAGCTTTAAGCTTGTGGGGTTACAACCAACCCACTGAGCCACACAAGTCAGGACCAATTTTTAAAATGTGTGTATATTTTTATGGTTTTCCTCATGTTATAATTATGTGTGATATTCAATTTCATTTCTTGGATTTTTTCCCTCTCTTAATTGAAGATAAATCTTACATAGAACTAGTTAATTGATTGTTAATTCATTCTGCATTTTGGGCAGAATTAATTTAAGTAAAAAGGAACTATACGACTTCCCAAGATTATATGAATAGCCAAAATTACTCTACTTCTGTAGGATGTAATACAAAACCAGAAGGATGCTTCTGGTATTACACAGGAGTTAATGGTATGTCTCTTGATTTCACTGTGAAGGAGGTATGATATTTAAGAAACAAAATTTTGAAAAGGACAAGAGCCACTGAGATAAGAGGTAGGGTATTAGAGTTGGAAAATAATTTAGTGGAATTTTAAAAGGGTATATGTTTAAGGAGTGGGGTATAAGATGATAAGGAATGAGACCAAGGGGGATCATCTATTTTGCAAATATGTGATGTGTGAATGTGTTGGGAGAGAGTATGGTTGAGTAAATGGCAAGAAGTAACAACATTATTAAAATTTCCTTAGTCACTTCTAGGTAGCAGCTTGAATTCAGACAATATGGTTTCTTAAGGTTTGATACAATGGTTATTTTCTAGATTAAAAAAAAGTTTTATATTTTGGATTCAGCTAGATTGAGGGAACTAGAAACAGTAAACATTCCTGAGTACCTATTGCCACCCAGTGGACAAATATGTATGATGCATAAAGCATTTGCAAAAGAAAAGACAAAGGAAGAGAGTAAGATGATAGTGTTAAAGTTTTGTTTATGTTCAGTGAAAGCCAGTTATGTAACCAAACCCAAATCATATCACTTATTTAAAGTGCCAGAGTAGATTTTAATACACATTTTAAAAACATTCTGATAAATAATATCAATGGTTTTCAGCAATCAGAGAAAAATGTTGAGTGTGCCTACACCACATTAAATACTAAAGCCTCATTAATGCTAATGAAACTTATGTCCATGAGCTTCCAATAAGACAGGTCAGAGATACTGAACTTAGAACTGGAAGAGGGTTGTCAAGACAGAGTTTAAAGCTTCAAATCCTGACTCCCTGGGGTGCCATAAGACTCTTCTGATACTTTGTAGCCAAGTCTATTCACTGTCTTTCCTAAAAAGAATAATAGAATTTATGCAATTTGAATGACATTTAAAATCCAAGGAAAACTAGTCTGGGGCATTATTTCTTTGCTGTTCATGCAGTATCATTGTAACAGGGGGCAGCCAAGGGGGGTTCCACATAGGGATTTGTAATGGGGTCCAGAACTCAGGGTGTCCAGGAAGTATTAGAAAAACTATATATGGGATGTCCTTACCCCCACAAGTCTGAGCTGGGGGATGGGATACATGGAGCAGGGCCATTGAGAGCTGTTTTGAATAGCAACTGCTCTGTAGCTAACCTCTGGCATGGTCATTTAACATATCTATAAACTTTAACTGGTTTCATAGATATGCTAAATAGCTGTGGCCATGCTTTGAGCCAGGGGGATGGAAGTGACTTCCACCCAAGATGTAACTGGGAGGCAACTCCCGCTGGTTACAGTGCCTGCGTGAGAGCTTGGAGATGATTGGCTCCACACCATGGGGCCATGCCTGCCCGGACTTACTATGGCAGCCCAGTACATCTGGAAGAAAATAGGAATGCTGGCAGGTGTAACTGATTGTGGGAGGAGTCGGAAATGGGGCTGCAGAGGAAGATTGGCGTGGGGATTTAAACCCGGGAATGGTAGCCATGTTGGGTTGTGACCATGTGGCTTTGGGGTGCTCCCTTTTGCCACGTAGCTTAGGAAGCTGGAGAGACTTTGCCTGGAATAAAAGGGGTGAAAGGACCATGAGAATGTGCCACATGGTTTTGGATTAACTGGAGATCGCGGCAACAACACAGCTGATGGTGCCAGAAACCTAAGCCACAGACTTCTACTTCTTTTCCTGAGATACAGTACCCCAGACTAGGCAGAGGGAAAAGGAAGGACTGTGTGCATCTGTGGGAATTCTAAAGGACTTTAGTATTTTAATGAAGACATTAAATCATTACTCTAAGTCCACATAACTTTTAAATAATTCCTTTTCACCAATCTCTGGCATTGAGAGACGTCTTTCCCTTGGTGGTGGGCAAGGCAAACCTAGTGTGAGAAGTGGGGGACCTCTGGAGCACAAGGGGGTCCTTTCAGGAATAATATATGGTTCACCGCCCCCAACCCTGGATCTGTTCTGTAACATCCTCACCAAGAGGTTTATCTCATGTCCCTTTGAACACCTCTGGAGAAGGAATTCACTAACTAATGTACTTCTCCTTTGTTGGGTCTGAGATTTACTGATCTAACCCTACTTATATACTAATAAGCCAGACTATCACTGTTTCATGGATATTTGCAGAAGACATGAGATGCCTGAGTCAGAGACAAAAGATTTCACTATTCACAGTTAACAAGCAGCATGAGCATCATATCTGAGTTAGTTTCTCTTATAACCCAAGTCCCATGAAGGCACCAAAAAGGGGCCCAAGTGTTTCTTATGCACACAGTAGGTTTGTGTCCTGGGTTAAGAATAATAAGTTTGGAGTATCCACTGCTTTTATGATAAGTGGTAAAAAAAAGTCTGCCTTTTTTCCAAAGTGGAATTTTAACATATCCCTCATGGTTGCTCGCTGCAAACACAACTCTGATAAATGGCCTGGAAAAAGAAAAGCCAGAACCTTGCTAGGCTACTTAAGGCCCATGGTGGATTACCTTTCCCAGAATTCATACTAATCCAAAATCAGCCTTTCTATAATTTCTGCTAATTAGTTCTGTTTTTTTTTCCTATCCCTTCAGCACTTTGTACTTCATACATCTGCAATGTGCTATCCTATTGCCACTGGAAGATCTTTTCTCCAAGCTAATAATTTCTGATCCCTTTGACCATTCCTCCCATGATCTGGCTTTGGGCCCCCTCACTGTTAGTATTATTTTTTTCTCTGAACTTGTTTAAGTTACTTCCCCAAATAGACTAAATACTCCAATATGGTCTAATCACTTCAGGACAGAATAGAAATATTACTTTGCTTATTCTAGAAGTATATCTCTATATGGCTACCTGCTGGGGACCACTTTGTGTGGTCTCGGAGACTGTAGCCCCGTACAAGCAAAATCTTGCCTCTAAGTCTCGACTGGAAAACCAGGAAGCAGGCAGCATGGCGAGAACCACCAGATACTAACATAGAGGGTTCCCATGGGAAATCAGGCCTGAAGAATACATTGTATCTTTTGAAGCTTGCTTTGCTTTGGTATAGCCCTGTTGGTATAAACCAGTCGATTAAGTTCAAAGCATAAGGAGTGAACTCCTTGCTTCATGAAAAGTGCCTTTACAACATCTGGTGTCAGCATGTCTCTCAGACCCTGACCTGAGACAATCTCTGTGTTTCTTCAATTGTTATCTATAGATATTTGTTTTCTACAACTGTAGGCTTTGGACATTGATTGATAAACTATGCATGTATGCTGTATATCCCTGCACATACCAAGCCCAGTGAAAGCTGTTTTGGAGAAGGGTTTGGGGCATTCTCCACTAGAGGGAATGGCCACCCCCTTTCCTGCCAGAACAACATTAAGTGTCCTGGATGACTTATTCTCATCCAAGGCAGCCAGGAGAGCTCAGCTGGATGGGGTATCGGACATCTAGCACCCAAACAGGGACCTGCCCTACTCTGTGGCCACCATGGCATCAGATGAAAGCAAGCAATCTTCATGTCCATGGATTCTTTGACTTCTCCATTTTTTATACTATTCTTAACCTCCCCTTGTATATTTTATACCTACCATTTATGCTTCTTATTCCCCGTCCCTTTGTCCTATTCTCCCTCCTGCCTCACCTGCTGATAACCCTCCATGTCGTTTCTATTTCTGTGAATCTGTTCCTGTTCTAGTTGTTTGTTTAGTTAGTTTTTATATTTGTTTTTCTTTTTTTTAGGTTCAGTTACCAATAGTTGTGAGTTTGTTGTCATTTTACAGTTTGTATTTTTTATTTTGTTTTTCTTAGATAAGTCCCTTTAACATTTCATATAATAAAGGCTTAGTGATGATGAATTTTTTTAACTTGACCTTATCTGGGAAGCACTTCATCTGCCCTTCCATTCTAAATGATAGCTTTGCTGGATAGAGTAACCTTGAATGTAGGTCCTTGCCTTTCATGACTTTGAATACTGCTTTCCAGCCCCTTCTTGCCTACAAGGTTTCTTTTGAGAAATCAACTGATAGTCTTATGGGTACTGCTTTGTGGTTAACTGCCTCCTTTTCTCTTGCTGCTTTTAAGATTCTCTCCTTATCTTTAATCTTGGATAATGTAATTATAATGTGCCTTGGTGTGTGCTTCCTTGGGTCCAACTTCTTTGGGACTCTCTGAGCTTCTGGACTTCCTGGAAGTCTATTTCCTTTGCCAGATTGAGGAAGTTCTTCTTCATTATTTGTTCAAATAAGTTTTCAATTCCTTGCTCTCCTTCTTCTCTTTGTGGCATCCCTATGATTCAGATGTTGGAACATTTAAAGTTGTCCCAGAGGTTCCTAAGCCTCTCCTCATTTTTTTTTTTTTTTTGAATTCTTGTGTCTTCATTCTTTTCTGGTTGAATGTTTATTTCTTCCTTCTTCTCCAAATGGTTGATTTGAGTTCACTGTTGGTTCCCTGTACATTTTACTTTATTTCACTTTTCATAGCCTTCACTTTTTCTTCTATCTTGTGACCATACTCAACCATTTCTGTGATCATCCTGATTACCAGTGTTTTGAATTCTGCATCTGATAGGTTGGCCATCTCTTCATCACTTAGTTGTATTTTTTCTGGAGCTTTGATCTGTTCTTTCATTTGAGCCATATTTTTTTGTCTCAGTGCACCTGTTAAGTAGTAAGGGGCGAAGCCTTAGGTATTCACCAGGGTGGGCAACCCACTTTGCTTTTCTATGGCACTGTATGTGGGGGAGGGGTAGGAGAAGGAACAATGCCACTTTCTCAGCTTCCGGACAGCTTTCAGTCACTTCCTCTTCTACCCACAAGCAAATTGGGCTCTTCTAGTGCTGATTCCCAGGTGGGCAGGTAAGTGTATGTCCTAGGACCCTGTGGGTCCCTCTAACTAGTTCTCCTGTGAGGCTGGAAGTTTCTCCCGCCACTGCAATCCCCACAGGTTTTTATAGTCAGAGGTTTTGAGGCTTTATTTTTCTGCACTGGAATCCTGGGGTGGGTAGTCTATCTTTCTCCCCAGTTGTTCCTCCCAGTTTATCCGCATGCAAATGTGCAACCGCTCACTCCAGCCCTGGTCCACCAGCCACTGCCTTGCTATGAGTACTCTCTGCCCTGGCTGCCCATCTTCATCCCTCGTACTGGTCTGGATGAATGTTTCTTCCTTAACTCCTTGGTTGTCAGACTTCCATACAGTTTGATTTTCTGGCATTTCTGGTTATTTTTTTGTTTTTAAATTTGTTGCTGTCCTTTTGGTTGTGCAAGGAGGTAAAATGTATCTACCTATACCTCCATCTTGGCCAGAAATCCGTTTTCAGTATGAATTTTAAAGTGATGATTCAAAATTGCTACTCTGATCACAAATCTAGGATATCTCCCAATAAATTATTCAGTAAGATAATCAGTTAGAATTGTAGGCATTTTAAAAAGAGGTAAAGGTTATAGTCTCAGACCATACTAGTAATTCTTGAAGTCTGGGTACCTTTATAAGGGTTTTTTACAGGGATAGTTTTTTTGTTGTTGTTCTGTTTTGCAATTAGAGAAGAATAAACTTCCCCCCATCATGTGATTTCTTCAATTTTCTTCACCAGCAGTTTGAACAACCTGGAGTTTCAAGGCCAAGCACAGGAATTGCATTTGCACTGAGTAAATCAGGCCTGAGAAGCTCAAAACTTACAATATGAAAAGTAGAGGATAGAAGAGTAATTTTAGCAAATGAAATCTGAGAAATATACTATTACAACTATATCTTCAACCAAACCCACAGCTTTTGGAAGGGAAATGTAGAGTCACAATGAAGGCTACTCAGACTTTCAAATGACTAAGATCTGCAATAAAACATCGAGTATTACCAAGGCCAGATTTTTCTTTATGTACTTTAAACAGATGTGATCTTTGGAGGTTTATAAATTAAAATCTATATAAGTAAAATTATATGAATAAAAATAAGGTGAAAAAAGATAAAGCAGATAAAGTTTTTCCCTAGATGTCTCTTTTATTTCTTCTAGAGTAGGTTGCAAAATTAAAGATGTGATTTCCCATAAAGTTGTAACAGAACAGAACATTAGATTTTTTTTCAGTGAAACCAATTTGCAGGCCCAAGATGGAGCCCCTCCTGCACAGGGTGTCATATCAGCAAACTAGACTTTCTTGTTCCTTTAAATGCTTCCACCGGACCAGTAAAGCAGTCAGCTAACCCCCAAACACTAAAGCTAATTCCGGACTTAGGTACTTGTCCCTTCTCACCCCAAACAAGGTTGACTGTGTGACCCAGCCAATGATATTTTATTTTCCTCTTCCTGTTCTTTATTCTTTATCCTATTAAAGCTTCCTGCCTTTTGCCTCATTTTGTTTTCTCCTAATAAAGACTTTCTGCTTCATTAAGTATTAAAGTTTATGTCTCCTAAATTGTCTTCTTTAATCATTTTTCAACTGATATAAAGCAGACCATTTAAGAAGGCTTACTAACCTTACTTGCGGTTCCCAAGTTTGGGGATTGCATGGGCTGGAATCTGTGCCGAACTCTCCTGTCTAAAGAAAAGAGGCTGACTAGTGGTTGGAGCTGCCTAGAATAGTAGAGAAGAGAGAGAGGGCTTTGTTGAGAGTAGACTGCATATCCAGAATTTGAAGGGGCAAAACTGCCAATTTTCCAGTAGGTTAAAACACTGAAGCTAGACTCACTTTAAAAAATTTTACCCAGGAGACTAGAGAACATCTCTGTAGAGTGTACCATTAAAGCAGGAGCTAAAGTGTTGGCTGGACAGCACTTTGTCTGCAAGTGTATATGTGGAGGGTATAAGTTGAAAAAGTCTCCCACCAACCCAACCTCTCTCTCACCCTTACTTTCTATAAAAACTCTGGCAACAGCAGGTGGAAAAGTTGAGCATGATGGGGAAAATAGAGATAAATCAAGCCTTATTCCTCAATGTTTGTCTAGTCCAAGCTGGGGAGAGGAGAAGCTTTAAATTTAGATAAGATTGGTCTTGTTAGTATTCTTTTTTTTTTAAGTCATAACTTATTTATTGAATGAATAGTATATGCAATACCAATAAAAGGAAACTAATACTACAAACTACAATTTTGAAAATAAAGCCAATATAACAGGAACAAAATATACATGAGAGGAATGTTTGATTTTGACCCATAATGCATTCTTTATCTTTACAATTAACCTAATTGTCTGTTAGAACAAAACTGTATACCTTGGTCTAACTTCAGCTCTTTGTAAAAAAGCAACATTTTAGAACACTTTTCTTTTGCTTTGAGATATTTAAGATTCACACATTTGTTCAAGTACATAAATTCTGATTCAACAGTAGATCTACATAGCTTGTTATTCTCTTAGTATCTTGAGTAGCATGTACTCTTGAGCAAGTACTATCTGAAATTCTAAAATTACTAATTTTTTAAATAAAATGTTTCAGTTGTGGGTTTTTAATAAATTGAGATGAAAGTAAAATTCACCTCCCACCCCACCACCCAACCCCCAGGAACAAAGAGCTCTTATTAAAGTATAGAAACTCAAGTGTATCTTTCTACTCTAAAAAACATTTCTTACTAACATTTCTGGTAAGGCAATAAATGCTCCAGAATAATCTTCAATATATGCTTGCAAAGGTTACACTGTTTAACATCAATAACAAAAACAAAACAAAATAGGAAAAAAGAAAAAAAGGAAAAAAGAAAAGATGCTTCAAAACTTCAAGCTAAAATATGCATAAAACACAGTCATGGCAGTATTTGTTGAAATGATGTAAATGTCACATACTTATCAAATAGTGTCATGCTTATTAAAACTACAGTTAAGGACTTAAGAGATGAACAGTAAATATACTGCTGAGGTCTATTTTTCTAAATATTCATACCACAATGTAATTACTACCCAGAAGATGATGATGCTACTTGGAAACATAAGTACTGTACGATTTTTACATTGTAAGGCACTTTTACTCAGCATGTGACAAACATGGACAGAAAATCAATATTGGAAGTTTACAACCAAAGGTGATTTTTCATGAGACTTCAATTTACATTTCAGTTTTTTAATGAAAGACTATGTAGCCAATCACACCACAGTGAGAAAAATAGGTAGCCAGCCATTTACCTAGCCAACCAAAAGGTGAAGTGCTATTCTGGTTGCTAGTGGCAGAGAAAGGGTTGAAGAAACCCATACAAAATCATACACTCGTTACATAACAAATCTATCAACTGAAAGCTATAGTATTTGAAGTCTATTATGTGATTATCGACTGGCCATTATTACCCCTGGCACCTTCCATTTTTCCAAAAACATCATTACAGTAGTTGTCCAAAAATGAAGGTGCTCCATTGTTTCCCAGGTAAATCGATGGCATATAAAGTAAAAATGATCTAGACACAGTGATTCAAAGATTTAAAATAACAGGTTTCAAGTTGTTGTAAGGGAATAAAGTACAGATCCTTTGGGAAAAGTCACATGGCTTGGTAACAAACATCTAGATCTGTAGTAGCACTTCAGGTCATGGTGAATTCTGAAAATTCATCACATACACAGAAAGAAACCCAATAGCATATTTAGAGCAAGAAGAGAAGAATATATAGGGAAAGCAACCAACTACTAAAGTTAGTTTCCTTCTAAAAAAAGATGTCTAAAATAAAGCAATTATCAAGTCCCTTGATTTATGTAAATGTATGAATACACACTTGACAAGTCTGTCTTTAAGGGACTAGCTGTTAAAAAAATCAGTCACTAAGCACAGTGTAATTTTCTACCTGTTACATTTTAAAAATGCTTTTCCATAAGATAAAAAATACCTTGATGTACAATCAAGTTAACATGATTACTTCTTGCTTGCTAATTTGCTTTAATGTGGTAGGTTAACTAATAATTCAGATATCAGAATTCCTACCCTTAATAATGAGGTGCTATGGTAATAGGCAGACCACAACAAAAGTGGGTTTTTTTTTTTGTTTTACTATAAAGAAATATATAAATGTGCTTCAGAAGATACATGGAAGAAAATTTTACTAGCTAGAAATGCCAGAGAAAAATCCTTTCTAAAAAGCTGAATTATTAGGCTTTGAGAAACAATTCTGATGATCCATAAAACAACACTGAGCCCTACCAGAGGAAAAGTAGGGCAGAAAAGCCTACTTAATAGATAAGCAAAGCACTGCATGAAAACATTAAAGAAATTAAATAGAGTTTTAAAAATAGTGGTCACAAAATTCAAAATAAATACTGTTTTATGCAAAGACTGTTTTTTTAACTCCGAGAGCACGTGAGACCTCCTCACATACTTTGGGCCAATATAGGAAGTGTTCCACACAACACGGCACTTGAATGGGTTTCAGACACGGTGGCTAAAGTCCTTAGTGAGTGGTAACCATTTAAATCTTAAAAAGGTTTAATTTCCTGTTTCCAAATGTTAGTTTAAACTTGAAAGGATCCAACCATTTTGCAAGAAGCTCTTTGTGTAACATGAAAAGAGAAGAGGTTTACTGTCAAGAGAATTTTGGCATAAGCACTAGAGCTCATTGCTTAAAATCACCAGTTGCCTGAGTCCATGCTGATCAGTGAGAACAACTTTAACAGGAACTAAATGAAATGCTTTAGCATACTTCTTGCAAGAAATTTTTAGCATTTGCTGTCAAAGTGAAGAGAAAAATAAAGTTCTCTTCATTTCTCGCCTCCATTACTTGAGCGGGAACAAAAAAATAATCACAAATTCCCATATGTTGCGACCAGAGGCGTGTTTGCACTGTAAAGTAAAATTTGCTTATGCTTTCCCTCGAGTATGAATCCACTAAACAAACTTAAACACTCTAAAACAGAACTCTGTTCAGTCCAAGTGAAAAATGAAGCTTACTTCATTGCAATGTCTGCTTAAACTGTTGACAATTGCTTCCCAGAAACTGCAGACTATGGCTATGTATTATCAACATGTGAAACTCTGCCATCTAGTGAACAAGACTCATAAAATAAACAAGACATTTTTAAGCAGTTCAATGAAGGATCTAAGACTCGGGCAGTAAAAAGTTACAAACCCTTTTTGATTTTAGAAAACAGTGAAAAAAAGGAATAGTAGTTATGGATGTCTTATTCATTCCCAGTTTTCTAACTCTGTCCCATGAACCTAGTTTCCATTAAGTTGCTGCTGAGTTAGTTGTTGCTGATCAATTTCTAATTTTTCCCAGCTTTTACTCTCTCGTTCCTCATCTTCATCTCTCTCATCATTGCCACTATGATTTTTACAATATAGCTTGTAAATTCCTCGTGACATATTTTCAGTGTATTTAGCTTTGTCTTGTACTCCACAGTGGTAATGAAAAGTCTTAACACAGGCTTTTTCACATCCAATAGTAGCACTGGGATGACTGCAAAGTGTGCATTTCATCCTTTTTCCTCACTTAATCTCCTGAATAACAGTTTCAGTATCAAAATCTCCAAATTCTGCTCTTGATGTTGTTGTGAGCTGGACTGTCCCAGAAGAAAATAACATACACTTAAAATGCGCAGCTGCCTTCTTGGTGTTAAATATATGCAGTTTTCCTCTAGCTTCATTTTCTTCCTCCCCTACATGACAAAATCCACATTTAGGCCTGGTGTCACTAGGGCTGCTTCTGTGTGGAGACCTATCTCTATAGGAACTATTTTCCATTTCATCTGTTCCATGGGAGGATGTGGACCTGGTATCTTCCGACAGCCCTTTAAAATTAGTTTCTCGTGGCCTTCCTTTGAGACTTTTCTTTTTACTTTTAGGTAATGCTCCAGTTCATGCTCATTAAAACTTTCTTCTAAATCAGCTTCAGAGTTATGTGCAGTTTTCTTGTGTTTCTGGCAATAAACCATGTAAATTCCTTGTGAAGGTTTCTCTTGTATTTGAGCTTTATCATGCAATGCACAGTGGTAGTGGTACATCCTGTGACATGTTTTCACGTCACAGCCAATTGTTGCTCCAGGACAATGGCACAAGGAACAAATCAGCTTTGTGTCTCTTTTCTTTTTGGACACCTTCAATAGAAAATGCACCAAGACTTTCATAACAGAGTGTGATCATACCAGAGCAGATGAAAAGAGCATGCACTTATGGTGTGCTGCCACCTTCTGGTTTTCAGATATTAGTAACTGTCCACATTCCTTGTCTCTATTTGACTTACAAAAGCCACATTTGCGCTGTCTTGTAGGACCTTTTTTCTGTTCAACTGAGCTTGACATGATTTTTAAATTACCTTTAGAATGCCACTTTATAAGCCTCAAGAAATGCAGCGGGGCCCGGAGGCAAACAGCAGGAGAAAAGCGCCAATGAGGCGAAAGAGAAAGAAGTCGGTCTTGGTTCTCCAGCAGTGCCTGAGAGCAGTGCCTCTGTCGCCGGAGGCTGTTTCCTTTCATTCTGATCTTGTTAATATTCTAAAATTTGTCACAGGTTGGAGATAGGAAAGTCTAATAATGGGTAAAGTAACATGGCTGACCCCCTTAAAACATATCTCCATTACAAAGGTTCTTTCCTTAGAATTGCTTTAATGTGTCATTACTATTTACATAAATTCAACAAAATATTGAAACTATAAAAGTACCTAGTAAAAATGGACAACGCACATACACAAACCCAAAAGTGGTTTATTAACTTTATCCTTCCAGACTTTGTATTGGATTATTTCTTTCCCCTGCTCCCAACTCCATTTTTTCTTCTATAGATATTAGATGATTACATTATGTTAGTATCCTTGCTATAAACTAAAAATATGAAGATGGTTAAGACATGGTCCTTCCTCTGATTAGTAGTTTAGTAGTAGACAGTAAACTTACCAACATTTAAACATCAGTATGCTAAAGACTATACAAAATAATGCACAGAATGCTAGTGAGACAACCAACTAAGGAAATGTTCTGAAGAAGTGATCTCTGATCCAAGTCGTAAAGGTTAAGTGTTATTCAAGAGAAGTGGGGTTAAGAATTGCTGTTCACTGAGAACCAGCATTAGGTACAAAACCTGGAGGCAAGAGTAAACATGGCTGTAGAGGGCCATGGCAGGAACTACCATGGAGCCAGTGACACAGAAAAAAAATTGTTCATGTTTTTAGATGTAGCAAAACTTGCCTTATGTGGTAGAAGATAGACCTCTCAACATTAACATGGCCCCTTTCCCTGCCTAATGGAAATGCTACTGAGCTTCATATATGGTGCAACATACTACTCATTGTGTATATTCCACATTGGCAATGGAACTTTGGTCTTATCTCCATGAGGAACTAGGACACTACAGTGCTGTATCCATTCACTTAGATGTATATATTGTATACGTCCTTGGTACTGCTTGTTTGCTAATTTAGTGGAAAGCCTAAGTGAAAGTAGCCTTCAACTCAGAGTTCTTCTAGTCCGTCTCTGAACGCAAAGCAACCTCTGTGGTCTGACTTAGCTTAATGGCATATTCTGGGGAATTAAAAAAAAGTACAGAATGGCTGGAATATATGGTTTAGAGTGAGGAGTGATGGAAATTGAAGAGGTAACTGGGGGTGAAATCATGACAGCAGTTATACACTTCAACGAGTAGGTCTTTATCTTGGAGACAGTGAAAAAGCCATAAAATAATTTTGAGGTATGTAATATGACCAGATTTGTATTTTGGAGCAATCACTAATGGCAGTATAAAAAGGGATTTGATGAGGAAGGACTAGTTAGAAGGCTTTTCTAATGAGGTAGGTTAGAGATGATGATCTGAATGTCTGTGGAAATTGAGATAAAGACATAGGAACAGATTGTAGATTTACAGTCAGTATAGTGTGGGACGGGAAGGGGTGAAGGAAATGAAGGCATTCAGAAACACTCTAGAGTTTCTGGAAGGGCAGCTGCGTGAATAATTTCATTCTCTGAGATAGCATACCAGAAGGGAACAGGTTTTGGAGAAAAAAATGAAGAGCTGAGTTTGGAGGATGTTGTTTTGAGAGACCCATAGGACATGTCTAACAGGCAACTCTAGCCAAGTCTGAATACATATTTAAAAGTACAAAACTCAAAAGAATTAAATTACCCTGTGAATATAAAATATCAATTATAAAAACAAAGATGATGGGAGGCAGATAAGAAAATACAACTCTAAAACAAATGTTTAAAGGAAGTAAAAGAATAGGGAAGTACTGGCAAGATGTAAACTAAACCAATGTGTGATGCAAAATTAAGGAATTAAGAAAACCAAGGATATTAAAAACTCACAACTCAATTGTCACCATGAACAGACTTATTTTCCACAAATGTTTCTCATGAAATGAGAGTACTCTTCTTTTGTTGTTGTTAGAAAGGAATGTGGTATTTTGAGCTATAAAGTCCCCTGGAAATTTTAATTGTTTAATAAAATACAGTACCTGGACACCCTAGCCTTCTGAGAATTAATTAAAAGAGTCTGCTCCAGATACAGAGAGGACATAGTTTACCTCAGGCACTTGGCACAAAGACATAGGGAATGTGATGTAGGCATTTATTTCTCTACAAAGAAAATACATCTAAGGAGAGTGTAAAGAGTTTGTCTCAACACAATTAACATGTAATCATCGAGTCCAAACTAAATGTGTCAG
>PVJI01021990.1:0-26122 GCA_004026765.1 Micronycteris hirsuta
TCATTTTTCTCTTGTCACTTTTCACAGGCAGGGAAATTCGCTCTGATCCTCCAGGACTTGTATGTTATTCATGTCTACACTGAACTGTAAGCTACTGAGGTGCAGAGACCGATTTTTAGCCACCTGTATGTCCACAGAGTTTAGCATAGGAACTGGCACAATACATATCTGCTACAGTGAACTGATACTCTGTTATAAAATTCACAATGATGAATTGAAGTTCTGCTATAGGCATACAATAATTTTAAGTTCTTAAAATGGAGGAACCAGGTCTGGTACCTTTAGATTTTTATAACTATGGAGCAGTGCTGTCCAATTGAACTTCCTGTGATTCCAGAAATGCTCTATTTCCATTATCATAAATGGAAAGTTTTTAAAGAAACTTTCTTCCTTTAAGAATCTATGTCTGCTCTGTTTAGTTGTAGCCAGTAGCCATATGTGGCTATTAAGCATTTGAAATGTGTGACTGTGAACTGAATTTTTAAACTGTGTTTAATTTCATTTAATTAAAATTTAAATCGCCATTTGTGGTTCATGGCTACTTTGTTTGACAGAGCAGCACGGGAGTCTAGGATGATGCTTGGCACATAGAAATTGCTATTTGAATGTTCCTGAATGAATGAATGAATGAATGGTTGCACATACCTAATCCTTCCATAAACCTAACATTCCTCCAAACAGCTTTCAGCTGCAGAGTGCCAGGAGCATTCAATACCTACTCACTTACTTGGCTCAGTTGGGGTTAAATATGTTGTCAAAAGGAAGACAAAATTTGGCCATTCACTGGATATTGTGAGGAAAGTCTTTTGTGGCTAATTTGAAAGACATACTTCAAAGTAACTGATTTGCATAAGATTAAGAATGTCATCTATAAACTATATTTTCACTCCTAGTCTTACAGCTTAGCATGGAGTGGTCAAATGGGAAAACAATTGTAGGGTAAACAGAGGCAGTCTGGCTTCCTCAGCCAGGTGTCTGGGTAACTAAGGGAAGCAGATTCCCATAACCTTGAATGGGCCTCATACGTAGTGTTCTCATAACCTTGAGACTGAGTCCAAGAAACTGTTCTCATAGCCTTGAGTGGGCTCGCATGCACAGAATCATACCATGTTATATAAGTTTTTGGCTCTTTGTTAGCTTTGTTTGTCTCTAGTACGTAAGCAGGTAGGGACTCCCTGCTGAGTGCCAAGACATGTGCCACTCAAGGGTCAGGTGACATGCAGTGTGCCATGCAGAGACATGCAGGGGGACACACAGCGTGCAGCATGTGTGAATCGCCTACCCTTGAACAAAGGCATGCCAAGCATCCTCATGGCTCCATGAATATTCTTCCATCTGCCTAAATACTGTGAACCTGTCAGGCCTTGAATGGTCACAACACAACAATCCACTTGGGTTCTGGTCCCACTGAACTGTGTACTGGCTGATAGACTTTGGAGTTCAATTAACATGGGAAGCACTTGACTTTTCTTAGCTTCAAAATGGGGAAATTCTATCTACTGTACTTCCTTCCCAGGATACGGTTAATAGCAAATAAGATCATGTGCATGAAAATATATAATGCTAAGTAAACATAGTTGTTAAAATATTACTCATTTTGAATTAAAATTTAAGAATTATCATAGTAATAATGCTTATGTTAATAGCAAATAATTGAGTGTGTAAATTACCTTGCACAGAAAAGATACATGTGTCCCTCAAAAAGGTCAAATTACTATCTCCAATTTAAGATGATTTCCTTTTTTTTCTCTGTCATTTTATATCTCCTAACGTCACATCTTATTTGCTGGATAGCTTCAAGAGACAATTCTGCAGCTATTCCTCTCACCCATCTATCTATCAACGTTGTTGAATACGGTTGTCAGTACTACAAGGCTGCATTTTAGAATTTGTGTTTGTAGGAAAAAACAAGCATTGGCATATTATCTTCCCAGCTACTCTTCCAAGGAAGAGATTTCATACTGTGTTTCTAAAGGCCTCTTGAGCAGTATTATATGGGGTCCTCTCAGAAATAAAAGAAATGGGAAAAATCAAGATCAAAAGGCAATTTGGGGAATATCCTCCAAGAGTGGGGAGACAGAAGTGGTCTTTGGGCTCCACAAGCACTGGGAGCCTCTGCCCTATGTCTTGCAGTGCCCCCAAATGTCGGAGAGAGCCACCTAGCCTTCCTAAGGAGGCTGGGCCTTGAGCACTGGGTGCTTGGCCTTGGCAATTACCCCAGTTCCCTAGAAGAGCGCCCATCCTGGAGGAATAATGTAGTTCTGAACACTGACTACACCAGCGGTGTTCTTTAGGGACCAAATAGCACAAGATACTCTCAGTGCAGTTACGTGGCAGCAATAAGAACTCTGTCATGACAGAGTTTGACCTTTCTACCAGTCAGGCTAACTGGGGGCTTGGGGCATATTAAATTTAGAGAAAGGAAAGACGTATAATATTACATCCTGTGTTTTGAAGAAAAATCACATGGCTACCCACTTTATGACTATGCTTCAAAGCAGGCTGCCTTCCGCTCCACATTTTTTGCAGAGGACAGTGAGGTGGCTATTTGGCTCACCCTTTGTCACAGCCCCCATCTCCATAGAACTGTGAAGGCTGAGCTGGAGATAAGCCCAGCTGCCCCCACTCAGCTGTGTTCAAAAAACAGTGTTTCTCTCTAACCCTCAAACAATTTCCTATGATTGAATGCACCTAGAGAACTGACTTAAACTCAGAATTTGGTTGCTCATGAGTTTTAGGTGATTCTGGCAGATATTGGTCACCTCTAGTCACCATGAGCAGGTGAGAATTATAACCCCCTTTCCCCACAACCTCATTGCTGAATGATGTATTGTATGGAAAGCACATTTCAGACCAAATAAACCATGTGTTCAAATACTCATTACAAGCAGGCCCAGAAACAACCAGATCATCTGAGACAATAAGGGCAATGAAGTCCCAGACAACGATATAGTCATATTTCTTACTAAGCATAACACCAAAAAAAAAAAAATCTCAAGCCATTTCTATAATTTATGTAGAAACAAATTTTCTTTAGATCTCAAATAAAATAAAGTTCTAATGTGAGCTTGCCATGTGTCTATAGATATTAGCGAGGCAGGAAGATTGGGAGTGAATTCCATGATGATCCCCAAATATCTACCTGGGAAAACTATTTTTAAAGTGTCAGATGACCCCCTCATGCAACCCAGGCTATTTTCTGGAAAAGTAGAGTCTAGTTTGCATTCTCCCGGAAAGAGTTTGAGACAAGGATTCGTATGAAAATAGCGTATTTGAGAAGAGCAGAGAACACCAGTTGAGAACGAAGAAAGTAACACAGGGAAGGGAAGGCAGATCTAAGAGCGGTCCTGGAGTGAGCTACCATGGCCGACTTATGAGCATGGGAAAACCCAGGGAAATGGTGCCCAATACATGCCGCAGGACTACCCCACCCAAGGGGCAAGAGAGCCAGCACACATGCAATTTATATCCCAGTCCCAAGTTGGTTGAGACCTGCTGCTGAGGCACAGGGTGGAGGTGGTAGGTCCTAATTCCTCCAGGAGCCTGTCCTGCTCCTGGGTAGAGTGAGGCAGAGAAGTTTCTACTCCTCCCACCACCACGAAAAAAAAAAAAAAAAGTCCTCAAACCCCAAGGTGCAGATACTAAAAGTTCCAAGGCTTATGAGTGGAACACAACTGACAACATCTGCTTAGGTATCCGGATTCTACAGAGACTCAACTAAAAGCCCGTGGCATCTTCTCCATGCTTGTATACTCATACTCACCTTGGAGATAGTACCAGTACTAAACGGAGCACCCTGGTGCAGCTGAGCGTGGAAAACAGTATCAGTATTATCAAGTACATTTTGCTAGTGTTTGGAAGCATGTGAATGGTTGGTGAAACATTTAGGGTTGCCTTAAAATTTCCACTATTTTATGATAAGAGGAACAAAGCCTACATAGACCTTAAAGGAAAGCCCTAATTTTGGCAGATTTTAAACCACTTAAGCTAGTTTCTCTGGCTCTGCACTATCAGCCACACACTCCAGCTTTGCCTGCTACAAATACATCCTGGCAAGGTTTGGTACACAGGCTGGAACTCTGGGCCATGAGCTCCTGTGTGGTTTCTGAAGTAACCCACTCTTCCGGCCTCAGTGTCCTCAGCCAGCTAGAGAAAAGCGAGGGCCAACTGTGGCCTTCAGCCTCTGAGACCTTCTCTCACACTTCTGCCCCAGGACGGGTGCCTAGTTTATCAGTCCTGCTCCCTGGGCCCCTGCCACCATGAAGGGAGAGGGATTTGCTTAACTTCCATAATCACTTGGATCCACTGAGCAGAGACAGACAGATCCAAGGCATCTCCATATTCTGTGTGGGAAATGCTCAGCCTCAGGGAGGTGTTACTCATAGGTGTGAAGCGATTCCAGGGGGTTACAAGTGGACTGGTAATTCCACACTTTCTCATCAGCCATACAACAGCAGTCACATGGGTGACTCTGGCTCTGCCGAGTTGCCTGGCCAGATTAAATGAATGGATTTCCTAAGGTATGTTTAGATTTGTAGTGAAATAAACCTTGGAGATTCAACTACAATGTCAACTAGATTCAAGGGAAGAAAGAAATGGACATACATAACTACGCATTCCTCAGTCCATTTGAAGAAACTTGAGACATTTACTCAGCTCCAAGGTTCATTCCGCTGAGTCTGGCAGAACACTAGAGACCCTTCTCCACTGGTGATATGGTCTAGAATTAGACTTTCCTCATCATGTTCAGAACATTTGTCCTAGATCTGAGCACCTACCCAGAGCCCAGGCTACAACTTCTCCTAATTTGTTGTATTGGCCAGGAAATCATGACTCAGTTTCTACCTTGGACGTTCTGAGATCACTTTGGTTTCTCCATGGACTGAAACCTGATTGGGCTCAGATCATTTGGCTGTGATTTTCTACTCTGTAATCCTGCCTGGTTTTTCTAAGCCATCTCTTCCCATCCACAGGGGACTGAACCCTATTCTCCAATGGCCACTTCAAACTAAGCAGAAGCTCTTAGAAGCAGGTACAATTCCTTACCTTACTGCAAGGCTCTCCATTGCTTGAAGACTGGCACCTGTACTGAACCCACCAGACACCTGGTATCAGCACCAGCCACACTGGAAAGGGGACTCTGGCCACTGCAGGAGAGACTGATTATTCTATGCACTAAACTCCTTTATCTTTCCTCCTGGACACACAATCAGACTACATTTCCCAGCTTTTCTTGCATGGCCATGTGACTCAGATCTGGCCCTGGAGTTTGGGCAGAAATTATGTGCTCTATTCCCAGGTCTGAGCCAGAATAACCTCCCACATGTTCCTCCATCAATTGGCTGGATGTCTAGGCCAAAGGCCTCTATGAAGCTGAAATGGCAGAGCATCTCTCAGCCTGTATCATCCAAAGACTGTGGAAAGGGCCATGCTCACCCCACTCTCCAACACTAATGAGCACTTACATGAGTAAAAGCTGAGCTATCAAGATCTCAGGTATTATCTGTTACAGCAACTGCACGTACATTGCCAGTGCAGCCACCCGTGACAAAGGCTGGGTTGCTGCCAGGTGGTCTCCTCAGCTGTCTGCAGCCTGTTTCCCTCTCCCTTGCCATTGCGAGGTCCAGCATTCTCTAGTGCCCAAGGAAAAAGCTTTCCACATATACGGTGTGTAGATGGGTGGGAGACACTGTCAAGGGAATGTTTCTCAAGGGAAAAACTTAAACTTTTCCACGTTTCATAATCAGAATTTTCCATGGTCACAGTGAATCAGAGGCAAATGAGAGATTCCTGTTCTTCCTCTGCTGGGGAATCTCTCTTCTCCAAAATGGGGTCAGGACTCTGTGCTTAGGGAATTGGGGCATCTATTACAAGAACGGTCATGAAACCAGGGTCCTACCTTCCAGTGTAGACCGTTGAGAAGACGTTAAGCCCAACAACCTATGACAAGTAAGAAAGTTTAAAATCATCTGGACAATACCTTTTCAGTTTAAATATAGTACTTTTCACACATCCTGTCGAGTGACTTTATCTCATCAATATTCTCATGTCATTAGAAATGCACATTCTCATTGTTTAATGTAAACTACATTGTTCAACTCATTTGTGCAAAAAAGCAAATTGAAAAATTCTACCCTATGGTGTGACAACACTTAGCAGCTGAGTGCTGCCCTTACAAATGCATAGCAAATTAGTTCATTTATTTATCTTTTTAATTTTTTATTATTGTTCAAGTATAGTTGTCTGCATTTACCTCCCACTACTCCCCCCAACCCCAGCCATCCCCACCTCCCTCCCCTGATTCCACCTCCCCTTGATTTTGCCCATGAGTCCTTTATAGTTGTTCCTGAAAACCCTTCTCTCCTCCCCCCATTATCCCCTCCCACCACCCCTCTGGTTACTGTCAGACTGTTCTTAATTTCAATGTTTCTGGTTATATTTTGCTTGCTTATCTGTTTTGTTGATTAGTATAAAAACTGAGGAAATGCCCTAGCTGGGTAGCTCAATTGGTTGGAACATTGACCAGTGCACTAAAAGGTTGTGGGCTTGATTCCCAGTCAGGGAACATACCTAGGTTACAGGTTCCATCCCCCATTGGCAACCGATTGATGTTTCTCTGTCTTATCAATGTTCCTTTTTCTTTCTTTCTCTCTCTCTTCCCACCTCTCTCTCTCTCTCTAAAATTAATAAACATGTCATTGGGTGAAGATTAAAGAAACTTAAAAGAAAAATCTGGAAGAAAACATGTCTTAACAGAATGTCTTGAGGTTCCCTACTCTCTTCCTAGTCTCCATGCCAGCTTGTTTCCTCCAGTGAAGAGTTCATGCAGCTCCTGCTGTGTCATGTGTCCTCAGGGAATTTAGGGACAGCTTCATCAGCTCCACCTTGAGGAGAAAGATTCCTCAGAGTAGTGCAAAGGGCCCAATGCAAAGAAAGGGAAAGAGGCTTGTGACATGTAGCAGGCCTCTGTCTACAGAGAAATGGCTGGGCCTGGGAGTGCCTTGCAATGCCTATATTTAGTTCATCCTGTGACACCTTTGCGCCTCAGTGTCATCTTTCATGCTAGCAAAATTCTATGAGACCGAATCAAATGTTTTTCTCATTGTAGTAAGGCTCTGACTCACTAGTTTAAAAAAAAATTATGAGAACAATAGGATACAAGGGGACAAAAAAAATCCAAAATATAATAATAATAAAAGAAACAGTCAAGCATTCTTGTAGCCTGAATAAAAATATAACGGTCCTGGAAAACATTTCCAAGATGCCTGCACTAAGTTCTTTTTTTGTTTTGTTTTGTTTTTTTTGTTAGAGCACAGATCCAAATTGCACCAAACACTAGTTTATAATTTTCAATGTGTTCTGAAAAACACAAGCCTGTTTTCATAATGAATGTTTGCAAAATTAAAATATTAGCACCAGCTACAGACCAGCACTATCTCACTGCCTTTGAAGGGCTGACTTCAAATTGCAAAGGTACCGCATTCAAGTGGTAGGCTGTTTTGGTTCGGTCTTGACCTTCAAAATAGGTTAGAGACAAACTGAATATTTTTCAACCAATTATATTCTAAGTCTATGAGTAACTTAATACAGGGGTTGGCAAGCCTTTTTCTGAGCCAGATAGTAAATAATTTTAGGCTTTGCAGAACATATGGTCTTTGTCACAACTAGTCAACTTTGTCATTCTACACACCGGCTGTGTTCCAATAAAACTCTATTTACTACAAAAAAGAGGGAGGCTGGTTGGATTTGGCCTGTGGCCATAGTTTTTTGACCCCTGACTTAGTGGTCAGAGCCAGTACTGATGAGGCCAGGCTCACAGACACTACCCAGGGCTTCACCCTGTACTGTGGTCAGAAATGTCCCATACCCCAACCCAGCAGTCTGTTTCAAAAACCCTCTCTTTGCCAAGCAACACCAAGGAAGAGAGGGTGAGTCTATCCCTGTGTTTCTATCAGCACCATAGGATTGCTAACTCAGACTTTATTTGGGAAACAGAAAGTTACAGAGAATCTAAAAATGTATGCATATTTTTTTTTTTAAGTTTGAACCTGAAGAGAGAATGAAGTTTCTGGAAACTCCTGCATCCACCAACAAGAATTGGACTTTTAGCTGATCATTTGATGGTGGGCCTTTGTAAGACCTGGCTCTCATGGTTATAGATGGACCATGCTCTGGGGCAATTATATAAAATTTGGTTTCCAGAAAGTACTCACCCCCAGAGCTGTGTAAGCAGCATTTGTGGACTTGGGATCTGGGTAAACTTGATTGGTTCTTGCCTAAGAATCAGTATTAATGCATGATTGAGTGGTTCACTCAAAGAGAAGATATTTCTGATTTTATGGTAGCTGGTTGAGTTTCTTCAGGAAAATAACAAAATGAGTTACCTACCTGATAATTGTATGCAATCTTATAAACAATGCATTTAGACCTGTATCTAATACATTTTCCCAGGGAAACAGTAAACTCTTACCAACACAAAATCTTAAAATCTAGGTCTTGGTTTTGTCTCTTTTCATAGGGCAAAAAGCATGGAGTTCGGTGAAAAAAAGAGGAGTCTTTTTATTAAGTTATCAAGATAACTTTTATAAGATAGGAATTCTGGGAGAGACCAGGACCTGATTTTGATTCAGCCCAGATGTGAAGGGCAGGTCCAGAGCTGGGCACAGCAAGCCCCATATGTAGGAAGGACGTGACATCAAGGGAAGATGTCAAGAGACAATAAACAGGTCAGTGGCATTTCCAAACATGTCTGATCCACCTATCATCAGTAGCCAAAAGGAGAAAGTAAGAGCTTGAGGCTGTTACAGAATGAACCTGTGTGGGGTGGGGTGCGGCAAGATACTGTTACCAAAAAAGTTCCCTCCCCCAGAGTCTTTCTGGACAGGTTTGTTGTTGCCCACCACCAGGTATTAGAAATTATGGCTCTCAATGCCAGAGTTTGGTGAAAAGGAAAGGAACTATTTATTCAAAAGTTATATAGGTTTTGAGTAATGGTGGAATGTTGCCATTAAAATCCCAAAGTCCTTTAAAACACCCATAAACATGCACATAGTCATGCCTTCCCCCCTTTGCCCAACCAGGCCAGTCAGGGGTACCATATCTCAAGAAAAAGAAATAGAAGTCTGTCACTTGGATAGACTACTGGTTCCTCCCAGTAATCTGTTTTCAGCTGGGCAAGTCTCCCTCAGTCCCCAGCATCACCAGCTGTGCTGCCACTGCGATCTCCAGTTCTTAGTCCAAAATCACGTGGCACCTTCTCGTGGCCCACCAGCTAGAGTCCTTTCACCCCTTTTCTTCCTGCATAGACTCACAATGTCCTCTCTCATTGTCCTACATTGTCCCCTTGCATTCTTTCAAACTGCTAAAAGAGAGCTCTGCATGGCCGCTACATCTTGCTTTCCTGCTTCCTAAGCCACGTGGTCAAAGGAGCCCCCTCTCCTCTCCCAAAACCATGTGGTTAAAGCTGCAGCATGCCTGCTGAGCCAGGGTTTAAATCCCAGCATGAATCTTCCTCTGTAACCCCGTTTCCAACTCCTCCCACAATCAGCCACACCTGCCAGCACTCCCATATTCTCTGCCTTTCTTTGCTGCCATAGTTAGTCTAGGCAGGAGTGGCCCCGGGGCACGGAGAGAACCATCTCCAAGCTCTCCTGCAGGCACTGTAACCAGGGGGAGCTGCCTCCTAATGACATCATGGGTCAAAGTCACTCCCATCTCCTTAGTTAGACTTGTTGATATGCAAAATAACCACTTTTGCATATCAGGTATGAAGCTATTCTGCTGTTATTGATATGCAAAATAACTCTCAATGGCCCTGCTGCATGGGTCCCATCCCCCACTGAGACTTGTGAGGGTGGGGATATCCTATATTCTGGGACACCCCACATTCTGGACCCCATTACAGGTCCCCCATTTGGGGGGCCCTGGCTGCACCCCATTACAAGGCTATGTTCATGGCAATCACTTGAGCACTTTTTGCCAACTCCTCATCCTTGCTCTCAGTCCAACCTCCCCCGCTCTGCCCATCTCCTGAACTTTCACCTTTAAGAAAGGTGGAACTGAGTAGCTATTAGAAAATTGGGCTTTAGGGTTCTAAACCCAGGGTGGGACTTCTGATCAAGATGACAGAGCAGATAAATGCTGTGCTCCCCTTCACCCATGAGCACATCAAAGTTACAACTAAATTATAGAATAATCACCCTTGAGAACACCCAAAGACTACCTGAACAGAACTCCTATAGCTAAGGTTATAAAGAAGAAGCCACGACAAGATTGATAGGAGGGATGAAGCTGTGACACAGATTTGCTCCACACATATGTGTGGTAGTTAAGAATTGGGAGGGCTTTCTGGGCAGCAGAAGTCCCCCCTAAGAAGAGAGCGGTACCAGACCCACACCAGGCTTCCCAGCCCAGAGCACCAGCGCTGGGAGATGACTCCCCTCAACTCTGGCTGTGAAAATCCATAGGGACTCCATCCAGGTGAGATGGAGAGCTGCTGCTGACCTAGGAATCCTGTCAAAGGGCCTGAGCACAGACTCACTCACTCACAATCACTTGCCCTAAGCTCCAGAGAAGGAACAGCAGCTCAAAAACCACCAGAAACAAATTGCGGAGGAACTGAATTATCTGGCTTCAGGGAACAGGGTAGAGAGGCAGCTCTCCGGTGGACTAAAGTACGGGCAGGCACCATCGTTCCTTTGTTTAGCCCTCCCCCCACACACAGCCTACAAGTTCCGGCAGGGACCAGGTGTGAATCTCTAACCTGGCTAACATTGACTGCCCCACCCTGGTGATTCCCTGAGACCCTGTCCCACCCAATTCACATGCCCAGCCCAAACCTCTTTCAGAGGCTAGTCCACACAAGCAGCCAGCCTGGGCCTGCACGGTGAACTTTCCTACCCCTAAGAAGGAGTCTCTGGTCTCAGCATGTCCTGTACCTCTTGCTAAGTGGCCCCAAGCCTGGCTAACAGCAAAACCACTGCCAAGCACCCCCCAAGCCCAGCACAGGCTGTTACCAACTATAAAGCACTTTGCAGCTCCTACCAGGTGGCCCTGTGTGACCTGCACTGGAGCCCCTCCCAAGAGGTCCCAGAACCAACATACCTGGTAGCCTGCTTCACACCACACCAGACCACCACCCAGTTAGCACCACAAATAACATACCTAAACAGTGAACACGACAGGCACTAGAGCCCGTTAAAGTGAATCCTGCTCCCTAGTGTCAGCCCCTGCACAGCAGCTTCTGTGCTGTAGTCATGGCCAGCCCTCACAGCCAGTCAGCCTGAAGGTCAGTCCTACCCACTGATGTGCCCACAGCTATCAAGGCTCAGCTACAACAGAAGGGCAAACACAAACCATGCAATGGATGCACCGGGAACACCTGGATCAGGTGACCAGAAAGACTGTGCCACTGGGCCCCACAGGACACCTACTATATAAAGCCTCTTTACCAAGACTGAGAGATATAGCAGCTCCACCTAATACACAGACACATATGCAAGGAGGTCGCCAAATGAGGAGACAACGAAACATGTCCCAAATGAAAGAAGAGAACAAAAGTCCAGAAAAAGAACTAAACAAAATAAAGAAAAGCAATGTACCAGATACAGAGTTCAAAACACTGGTTATAAGGATGTTCAATGAACTTAGGAGAAGAATAGATGATCTTCAGTAAGAATTTCAACAAAGAAATAGGAAATCTAAAAAGGGAGATTAAAAAAACATAAAAAAGAACCAGTCAGGAATGAAGAATACAATCACTGACATAAAGAATATATTAGGTGTAATCAACAGCAGGTTAGATGAAATAGAGGATCGGATCAGAAATTTGGAAGACAAGGGAGTGGAAAACAATCAGAATAGCAAAAAGAAAAGAGAATTTAAAAAATGAAAATACTCTGGAACATTCACACAATGGAATACTACACAGCAGAAAGAAAGAAGGAACCCCTACTTTTCAAGAGAGCATGGATAGAACTGGAGACTATTATGTTAAGTGAAATAAGCCAGGCAGTGAAAGACAAATACCATATGATCTCAGCTATAACCGGAACCTAACAAACAAAACAAACAGACAAACCAAATAGAACCAGAGGCACTGAAACAAGGAAGAAACTGACAGGGACCAGAGGGCAGCGCTGAGGGGGATAAGCGAGGACAGAAGGGGAAGGGCTTAGTTTAAGAACAAGCATAGATGACCCATGGACATGGACAACAGGGTGGGGATTGACTGTGGGGGACTGTGAGGAACTGTGGAGAGCAACGGGGGAAAATTGGGACAACTGTAATAGAACAACAATAATAAATAAAGTAAATAAATAAAACAAGAATGAGAAAACTTTAAAAGAAACCTTTGGGAAAACATCAAGCATAACAATGAAACTCTCCAAGTGATGAAAAGTAAGGGCCTGTGACCAAGATTACTCTACCCAGCAAAGCTAGCATTTAGAATCGAAGGAGAGATAAAGATCTTCCAGACAAGAAAAATATGAAAGAGTTCATCAGCATCAAGCAGTATTACAACAAATTTTAAAGGGACTTCTTTCAGAACAAAAAGGAAAAATATATATATATGAAAATATCGCAAAGGAAAAATTCTCACTGATAAGGCAAACATGTAATAAAAGCAGTGGCTCGACCAACACTAAAGCCAGCACAATGGTTAAAAGGCAAAGTAGGAAGATCATGTAGGTACAATAAATTAAGTAATATACACAGACACACACGCAAAACATAAACAATAATGACAAAAAATGTGGAGGGGGGTGAATAAAAATTATAATGATTTTATAATGTGTTCAAACTCAAGTGACCATAAACTTAAAATAGACCACCATAAACATAGCTTATTTTATTTTTATATATATAGTGATATGTATGTGTATATATACATATATATCACACTAACCAAAAAAATGTACAAGAGATACACAAGAAATAAAGAGAAAGGAATCCAAACACAACACTACAGAAAGTCATCAACATATAAAAGAGCAAGAAAATAAGAAAGGAACAGTGAAGAACTACATAGTCAGAAAACAATAAAATGGCAATAACTCTATACCTATCAATAATTAGTTTCAATGTGAATGGATTAAATGCTCCAATCAAAAGATCAATGGCTAAAAAAGGGGTTGTACATATTTGAAATGAAATATTATATTACTTGGTCATAAAAATGAAATCTAACCATTTGCGACAGCATGGATGGGCCTATTATGCTAAGTGAAACAAGTCAGAGAAAGAAATACGATGATTCCACTTATTTGTGGAATCTAAAAAGCAAAATAAACATACAAAACAGAAATAAAGTTATAAATACAGAGAACAAACTGGTGGTTGCCATGGGGGAGGGGGTTTGGAGGGTGGGTGGAAAAGGTGAAGGGATTGAGACGCACGAATTTGCGGTTGCAAAATAGTCCTGGGGATATAAAGGACAGCTTAGGGAACATGGTCGATATTACAATATTTTGTAACAACTATGCATGGTGTCTGGGTGCAAGACTTATTAGAAGATTCACTTCATAAGTTATATAAATGTCTAACCACTGTGCTGCACACCTGGAAGTAATATAATATTGAATGTCAACTGTAATTGAAAAACAAACAAACAAACAGGCCCTGGGTGCACCTGGAGAGTAAAAATCCCAATGCTCAGGCCACATCCCAGACCAACTAAGTGAAGATTTCTAGGTACGAAACCAGGTTTACAGTCTGTTTGAAGGCTTCCTGGGCTACTGGTTTAGAATCAGATGACCTAGATTCAAAGTCCAGTGAAAACAATGACCTATTCTAAGTCTCAGTGTCCTCGTCTATAAAATGGTGATCATTATAGTATCTAATTTAGAAAGTTGTAAGGATTAAAGGAGTTAATTTGTGTCAAAATCTCAGCATAGTTCTTAAACATTATTTCTTAGCATCAAGTTTTCTTTTCATGACCTCCCAGTTTTGAATTTTAGAACCTTCCAAACATAGCTCTTCCTCCTGCTGTGTCCTCCTTCATCAAGTCGCTTTAGTTATGGCTCCAGGCACTGCCTCCGACTCCGGCTGCTGCAGCTGGTGCCCCAGCCAGGCTCATCCCTGCTTCCACCAAGGGCCAATGGAAGACCTTGGAGGGTCCAACACTGAAGGACATGCTTACAAAGGGAGGACAGTTACAGGTAGGATGACCAACTGTCCCAGTTTGCTCTGGACTGAGGAGTTTCCCAGGACATAGGAATTTCAGTCCTAAAACCAGGACAGTCCTGGTCTCCCTGGTTGAAGCATCCAGGATCACAATGCAGGCAGGAGTTATCTTTAAGGTTTGAGAACTGGGTCTTACATAAGCAAGGTAGTACCCCAGCCCTAGAGACGCCCAGCAGGTGCCTTTTAGGAGATGCCAGAACCCAGTTAATAAAACTGGAATTCAAGAAGGCAATATTATAAGGTGAAGTCCCAACCAGGGCATAGATAGCATGAATGTTGAGTTAAAATGCTTAAATCCTTAAAACCTAAACAAGGGTGAACTATACATGGAGATCTCAGCCCCAAGGAGAAGAAATGCAGATGCCAGCCGAAGCATTTGTCCTGCATGATCTACTCTCGACCTCTTCTTTTTTATTCTTTTTAACTTTTTTATTCCCCTCACTTGAGGACATTTTTTAAATTGCCTTTGAGAGAGAGGAAGGGAGAGAGAGAAATATCTAGGAGACAGAAGCATCAATTGGTTGCCCTCTGTGGGTCGGGTCTCATACCTCCAGACAGTGGCGGGGGCTGGCGGGGGCATTCGTATGCACCCACACAGGTTGGAGGATCAAACTCACAGCCTAGGCCTGTGTCCTGACCGGAATGTAACCCACAATCCTTCAGTTACAGGACGACACTCCAACCAACTGAGCCTAACACTTTTTAATCGTGGTTAATACACATAATATAAAAATTACCTTCTTAACCAGTTTTAAATGTATGGTTCAGTAGGGTTAAGTATCTTCACATTGTTGTGCAACCAATCTGAGAACCTTACAAAACGGAAACTGTAGACCAGGGATTTGCAACAAGTGTGCTGCAAGAATTTTTAAAACATGCGATATCTGACCTCTTTTCCCTTCAATTGTCAAATAAAAAAATGACAACAACCAACATAACAATAGCTATCCAGTGTGACTGCATCAAAATTATACCTATTTTTTGTCAGATCAGAAAATAATATATATTTTTGTGTGCACTGAATTTTAGTAATTAGTTTATGTGTGCAGTGAGATGAAAAGGTTTGGAAATTGCTTTCTAGACCCATTAAATAGCAAATCCTCATTTCCCCCACTGTCTGCCCAGGCAACTGACATTCTATTTTCTTCTTTCTGTAAGTTTGACTATTTTAGATACCTCACATAAGTGGAATCATACTGTATTTGTCTTTTTGTGCCTAGCTTATTTTAGGTAGTATAATGTTCTCGAGGTTCATCCACGTACTGGGGTGTGTCAGGGTTCCTTTTTTTTTAAGGCTGAATAATATCCTATTGTGTATATATACCATATGTTGTTTGTCCATTCAAGTGTTAAAAACATTTGGGTTACTTCCACTTTTCAGCTATTGTGAATAATACTGCTATGAAAATTGGTGTACAAATATCTCTTCAGAACACTGCTTTCAAGTCCTTTTGATAAATATGCAGAAGTATAAGTTTCCTGATCTCTTCTTAAGTTCTTTTCCTGACTTCCACGCCACAGAGACTCCATGGCTTTTCTCGGTGTGGCAAGAGCTTGCTACCCTTCCCATAAACAAGCTTTCCCCTTCTGTCCGTATCAGGGCTGCAGTTCCTGCCTTTCTTGCATCTGCACATTTGGGGGCTTGGGATAATCCATAGTTCTCTCTGCATGATCATTCATTCACTGACTGAATAAATATTTACTGTGAGGTTCAAACATGAAGATTAAGATGAAGGGCCGGTGAAGATTAAGATGAAGGGCCGGTGAAGGAAAGTGGAGGGGGGGGAAGAGCCTTCGGAATCAAGCGAATGGTATGTATGAGGCCTTAACCTTGATTCCTCTCCTCTCACTTTACCTGATTTTTTCCTACATACTCTTCTACATCAGACCACACACCACTTATCTTGAAACAGGGTCAGTGACCTCACCTAGTACCTTCCTGATCCTTTGACCAGGGTAGGTTTCTCCTTGACCTTTCTCTGACCCAGGCAGCCTTCCCACTAACCACAGTCTCACACATGCACTGACACCTGGAAACAATGGTTCTTTCTCTCTGCTCTTCAGCGGACCGGGACAGGTTCTTGCTTAGATCTTTTGAGGGAGACATGAACCACCACCAAGGCAAAAGTCCCCTTGACAATTCCTGTACCTCAGGGGAAAACATTCCTGTTTCTCTCTCCCCTCTCCTACCAAAATTTCCCCTTCAACGAATCAGATTGGAAGCTTATATAACAGCCGCTTTGCAATGTTTAACATTAATAACAGTTCCTACAATTACTCACAAATTGTGTCTTCAACAGACAGAGGAAACTTTCTAGAACAAAAAGTCATCTGGTACACTGGTACTCACATGTAAAGGGCAGCATCTTGGCTGCAAATCACATCCTCCAGCCTGTTCCTTGCTAAAACATCAAGAAAATTGACAGAAAATTGGTTTATTGCCTTTATCATTCCAGTGCCTGTGGATATTTCAAGTTAATAATTTCTTTTGTTTTATTGTGCCAAAATCTTTTTCAAGCAAAATGAACCAAAAAAAGCAAATACCTGTTCCATTTATGTCGGTTCTCTAAGGCTAAAAATGAAGAGTGAAATAGCTTAGAATTGTCTTTCCACATCATTGTGTGAAACTTTATCAAAGTTTCCAAAATGCTGATTTAAAAAAAAAAAAAAAACTGGTTAGGATTTAAGACAGTTTTGTGCATTATAGAGCATATCCTGCCATCTACTGGTCATTTAGGATATAAAACAAATTAAGCTACATTTAATAACAAGCAGGATTGTAGGATTACATTATAAATGTTATTAATTTTTATAATAAAGTTAAGTATCTGGATGAATGCATAGGATAAATTAATGTGATATGCAGTTACAGCAATATTCTGTCCAGAAATACTCACTACCAAGGAGTTTTCACCTCCATCTGCAGAGTAATGTTTGTTTTCCACTCTGGTGAGTACAGAATCATGGCATTCATTCTAACAAAATTATTTTCAAACCCTGGTTCCTTGATATGGTCATAAAGAAGAGAGAACTCATACAATGTTCCATGTGGTAGAATAAAGGTAGGTATGTGGAATTTCTTTCTCCAAAATGTTGCAGAATAGGATATTATGTTTAATCACACATTCTGAAAATATACATTTTAAGTTATGTACATATAGACTTTCGGCCAAGATGGAAGCATAGACACACTGTGCCTCCTCACACAACCAAAAGAGGAAAACAACAATTAAAAAAACAAAAACAGCCAGATCTGACAGAAAATCGAACTGAGTGGAAGTCCGACAACCAAGGAGTTAAAGAAGACACGTTCATCCAGACCGGTAAGTGGGACAAAGCCAGGCAGAAAGCGTGAAGCAAGAGGGCATTTTGTGCAGTGGTACTGGCAACGCTCCAGCTGCCTTCAGAGACCCACGGCCTGCATGCCTGGCCAAAACGCGACCAGCGCACTCAGCGAAACCCGAGTCTGGCCGACCTGGACCCAGCGGGGCTGAGACTGGTGGACCGGGCAGTCCCTCATTCGTGCACAGATAAACTGGGAGAAAAAGCTGGTGAACAGAGCAGACCACGCAACCCACCATCACAGGGAAATAAAGTCTCAAACCACTAATTGAAAACACCTGTGGGGGTTGAGGCAGCAGCAGCAGGAGGAACTCCTGGCCTCACAGGAGAGTTCATTGGAGAGACCTACAGGGACTTGGAACTACGTAAGCTGGCCCACCCATCCTGGAGCCAGCAAAGAAGGGCCCAACTTGCCTGTGAGTAGCGGGGGAAGCGTGGAGAGCAGAGCAAGTGCCATTGTTCTCTCAGGCCCCGCCCCCACAGGTATCATCATAACACAACGACATGGGTTACCCCACCCAGGTGAACACCTAAGACTCCTCCCCTTAAAGTAACAGGTGTGCGAGGGGACAAAAAAAATGGACCAAATGAAAGAACAGATCAAAGCTCCAGAAAAAATACAACTAAATGATGAAGAGACAGCCAATCTATCAGATGCACAGTTCAAAACACTGGTAATCAGGATGCTCACAGAATTGGATGAAAGTTGGTCGCAATTAGTTGAACAAATGAAGGATACACTAAAGGAAATGAGGGGAAATGTGCAGGGAACCAATAGGGAAGAGAAGGAAACTGGGACTCAAATCAACAGTGTGGACCAGAAGGAAGAAACGAGAATTCAAAAAAAAAAAAAAAAAAATGAGGAGAGGCTTAGGAAACTCCAGGACATCTTTAAACATCCCAACATCTGAGTCATAGGGATGCCAGAAGGAGAAGAGGAAAACCAAGGGATTGAAAACTTATTTGAACAAATAATGAAGGAGAACTTCTCAAGCTGGTGAAGGAAATAGACTTCCAGGAAGTCCAGGAAGCTCAGAGAGTCCCAAAGAAGTTGGACCCAAAGAGGAACACACCAAGACACATCAAAATTACATTACCCAAGATTAAAAATAAGGAGAGGATCTTGGAAGCAGCAAGAAAAAAGCAGACAGCTACCTACAAAGGGATTCCCATAAGACTGTCAGCTGATTTCTCAAAGGAGACCTTTCAGGCAAGAAGGGGCTGGAGAGAAGTATACCAAGTCATGAAAGGCAAAGACCTACATCCAAGAATACTCTATCCAGAAAAACTTTCGTTTAGAATGGAGGGGCAGATAAAGTGCTTCTCAGATAAGGTCAAGTTCAAGAAGTTCATCATCAGCCAGCCTTTATTATATGCAATGTTAAAGGGATTTATATAAGGCATGGAGGGATATCAACAAGGGAATGTGAGGGGGAGAGTAGAGGAAAAAAGTACAGAGAATAAGTAGCATAAACGGTAGGTAGAAAACAGACAGGGGGAGGTTAAGAATAGTATAGGAAATGCAGAAGCCAAAGAACTTATGTGTATGACCCATGGACAAAAACTAAAGGGCGGGGAATGGGGGGGTATGGGTCAGAGGGGAATAAAGGGGGGAAAATGGGACAACTGTAACAACATAATCAATTGATTGGATGGTAGATAAATACACAAGTTTTGCATTTTTAAATGTACAAATCAACTAGTTCTGCATATTTGACCTACATATGGGAGGCAAGGCCTTTTGCATAGTAATTTTACAATAAAGCAGAACTTAGGGGTAGGGCAGGCTTAGGTGTAGAAAAGATAAAATTCATTATAGGTATTAAAACCAACCTTTACAAGTCAGATGTCATTTTTCTACTCACTTCGGGCCAGATCTCTCTGCATGCACTTTGCCGAGAGAGGCCCTTTCAACAGCAAAATAAAAAAGTTCTTGCGGTCACCTTAAATTTCAGAAAGGTGTGTGTGCATGTACATGTATGTATATGCATATATATTAATATGTCTTTATCTGTATTTATAAATGTGTGTGTAAATATGTCTGTAATATCTGTGTATATGCACATGTGTTGTTTGTTGTTGTCGATGTTGGAAGAGTTGTTTATCTGGCAACAGGGGTTAAATGGAAAGTGTCTTCTATGGTACCAGTAACAGAAATGACAGATAAGGTACTAGTGAAAGAAGTAGACTAATCGGTTTAATTTTAACTGCAAGAGCACAAAAGAAAGTATACCTAATGATAAATAATTTAGAATGAATAAAATGGAATGATGTTTCTATTCAAAATCCTTGAGTGTTTTAAGAAAGCCTAAATTTTTAGAAAGCTACAATTTAAGATAAATAGAATTAAAAGAAATAGTCTAAGTATTTATTTCTTTTTAGAAATCATAATAAACAGAAAATGAATATATTTCAATACTTTATGAGATTCCTAGCATTTTCTTTCTTAACTAAACTCTCTAATGTAGTACATTAGCTTACAAAAAGAGTTGTGAGAGTTAGGCTTTGAGTAAGTCAATAAAATCCTCTTTTAGTTCTTTGTTATAATTTGTAATATCAGTTTTCTATTTCTTGTAATGAAAGAATAACCATAGTTCAATTAACAACTGTTTTATTTGCTAGTTTATTCAGTGAACATATTCCAAGCTTCAAAATAGAGCTGGCATACACATATGTTGCTTTTAAAAGCTATCTCATAGGGTGCTAGAGTTTGAAAGGATCTAAGATAAATAAGATATTCACATTTTACCAGTGAGGAAACTCAGACCAGAAGAAGCAAGAAACGTACTCAAGGTCACAGGAGCTAGCCAGCTCCACTACTAGAACCCAGCCTCCTGATTCAAGTCCTACTGTTTAAATTTGAATACCAAAGAGTAAGTTATATCTATCCTGAGGCTATATCACAACCTGCATAAATATCACAGGGTATATTAAAAAATGAAATGAAATTTTTAAAGTGGAGACTCTTTTAATATACTTTGTGGACTACTGAGCAGTACTCAAAATTAACACTAGGTGTCAGATCATTAGATTTGAAAAGTTAAACCTGATGAACACATAGTTCTTGCGTTTGTTAAAAAAATATCTATCTTCCTAAATTCACAGCAATATTATATTGCAAAGTGAAGTAGTTTTGCTTGACTTGTTTGTCCCTGTGGATTGGAGCAATATAATCAGTCAGCCCCTACTTCTTCTGTGTTCTATTTACATGATGGAATACTACAAAGAAGAAAGAAAGGAGCTCCTGCCCTTTGCAACAGCATGGACGGAACTGGACAGTATTATGCTAAGTGAAATAAGCCAGGTGGTAAAAGAAAAATACCATATGATCTCACCTGTAAATGGAACCTAATCAGCAAAACAAACAAGCAAGCAAAATATAACCAGAGACATTGAAATTAAGAACAAATTGACAGTAACCAGAGGGGAGATAGAAGGAGATAATGGGGGGAAAAGGGGAAGGGCCATCAAGGAACGTATATAAAGGACACATGGACAAAGCCAAAGGGGGGTAGGATGGAAGGTGGGAGGTGGGGATGGCTGGGGTGGGGTGCAGTGGTGGTGCGGGAAATGGAAACAATTGTACTTGAACAACAATAAAAGAATTCTAAATAAATAAATAAATAAAAAGCAAAAGAAAATAATATTTACTTTTCATAAATCTAAATAAATTTTTGTTAATTATTTGGGACTTCCAAAATTGTTCTTCTATGTATTTTAGAAGAAACCAAAATATTCAATACTACTTAACTGTAGAGAGACTGAAAGTGGCGTTGTACTTCATTTTATGATGTGTGCTTAATCTGAAAGTGTCAAAGCTGCAGTGCAAATATGAAAGTCTTCCCTTTAGATAAGTTAAGTGAAAGACACAAATGTAAGGCAAGAAACAGAGATTTAATCCCCGCTGGCTGAAGACAATATAACAGTTTGAAGACAGGGAGACAAGGGGAGGCTTCACACAGAGGAAGGAGTGCATTCCCAGCAGTGCGGACTAGGAGGCCGGCTGTAACAGGAGGGGCCTATGGCAGAACGGCTCGGAGTCCAAGGCCAGCCCAGGGACCTGAGGTCGCAGAGTGAAGAGGGAAGCTTGGCAGGAGAGGAGAACAGGAAGAAGTGTGGGTAGAGATAAGGCTACAATCAGCCAACTGTGATTCTGCCCCTCCCTCTAAAAATGAGAACCTGATAGAAGGGAAATCAGGGGCAAAGTAAGAGAAAGAGGTGATAGAATTAGAAGACCTTGAAAGGAAAATAAACCCATTGTAATTCTGGGGAGAATGGGAAGAGTAAGATTAAAGAAATCAGAGTTCAGAGCACAAAAGAAATTCAACATAACACATGTAACCACGCTATCTCTTCTTTTAAGAAGAAAGGGTATTCTGCAATCAGTGATAAAGTCAGTTTGACTTGGTACTGTTCACACTCCTATTCTCTAGCTCATGGACACACTGGAAACATTGGGGTAGCCTCAAGCATATCATGAAAAGATGCCAGAACTTATGTTCCAGACTCCCGTCAGCCTCCGTGATCCCTGTAGAGCCATTTTCAGGGACTTCAAGAAATAAGCAACGCAGTACCAAAAACAAAAACAAAAAGCAAGTGGACAAGGTTGTCCTTGGGGAGCTACACTTTTAAGTCCTCTCACCATTTTTAGAAGCCCTTCCAAAGGTCTGTTGATCATTTAAACCTGCCTTTCCACAATCCCTACCCTCCACATATTGCAACATTCCACAAAATTTTATTCCCTCAGGGTATCAAGTTTTTAATCAAACAAAGGAAAAAAGTAACATGTTAATAGAAAATTTGGGGATATCTTCACAGCATGTAAATTTATGACAACACATAGGGCTGGCCCTGAACGACAAGGGAAAACTCACAATTACATTAAGACCATTTACAAAGTGAGGAAACTCTCTATTTCAGTGTACATTTCTTCTATATATAGGAATCAGATTTCCAATGTTCTCAAACTGATCCCTTTGCCATTGTGTTTTAAAAACAATTTCATAAAACTGAGGGAAACCCTGCTGTTTTATGTCTGTACTCTTAGATCTAGGAAAAGGAAAATAGTGGTTAAAAGAATACAGTCATGGCATGAGAGGAAGGGATTTTTTTTCCAGGTTTTAAAAAATCTTACGGAGTTATAAAATGCCACACAGAGGTGCCTTACAGCCTTTTATGGGGGAAGGACATGCACTGGCAAGGTGGGTATGGTTCAGGACCCCACTCCTCTAGTTCATTCTTCCTTTTTAATCCACTGTAGTTGATATAAAAATATTTTTTAATTATTTTATTGTTGTTCAATTATAGTTGTCTGCATTTTCCCCCACCACTCCCCCCCACCCCAGCGAAATCCCTATCCCTCCCTTGCTTCCACCCTCCCCCTTGGTTTTATCCATATGTCCTTTATAGTTGTTCTTGAAAACCCTTCCCCCCATTATCCACTCCCACCTCCCCTCTGGTTACTGTCAGATTGTTCTTAATTTCAATATCTCTGGTTATAAAATATATATATATTTTTTAACTTTTTTTTAAAAGATTTTATTTATTTATTCTTAGAGAATGGAGAAGGAAGGGAGAAAGAGCAATGTATGGTTGCCTCTCACATGGCCCTCACTGGGGACCTGGCCTGCAACCCAGGCATGTGCCCTGACTGGGAATCGAACTGGGACCCTCTGGTTCCCAGCCCGCGCTCAATCCACTGAGCTACACCAGCCAGGCTTAAATATATATTTTTAATGGTTCTACTGGTGTTTGACAATCAGCTTTCCAGAGAGTACAAAAAGCCCTGATTTATAGTGTGTTCCACTTTCCATGTTGAAATGGCCAATTTCCAGCAGCCAACATGAAGTCTCTAAATGCAAAGTTGGGAAGAAATGGCACCAGTAACTCCCACGAGCCGGTGTGAGCTCGTCCCAGCACACTTCTGTACAGCTCATTAGTGGATAAACAAGAACTGGAACTCAGAACCACCGCAACAAAATACAATTCCATTACACATGCCAAACTACTGACAGTCTCGGGCTAAATTACCCAGATCAATGTTTAAATCTCATATGCCAAAATTTGGCTTTGAGCCTTTATCATGATGATTCAAATGTTTCACAAGTAATAAGTGTTCAATTAGACACAGGAATGTTAAAATCACATATTCAGGATCTCCAGCTTCAGTAGGAGCTTAGAGGCTGTTACACCAAGCATGCTTCCTGTGCCTAAATTCCTACTATAATTGATCTCTCAGCTTGTGAGTAAGTGCCCCAAGGACAGAAAATTTACTTCCTCTCAGATCACCTATGGCATCTTTAGTTACGAAACACCCTTTCTTAAAGTAAATCAAGTATCTATCACCTTAACGCTCTATTCGTTTTCATTGTCAAGCACATGGAGCCAAGTTAGCTTTCACATGAACAGCCTCTGGGCCGGACACTACGATGTCTATGAGCCTGTCTTTCTAGTCCAAGCACCCCTAGTTTCCTGGACTGTTTGCATGACATGATTTCAAGTCCTGTCACCACCTTGGTCACTCTCTTTGAGCTTGCTTCTACTTGCTCTTCTCTCTGTTTCTCCATGTGGTGAGTGTCAGTGACCAGTCTCTTTCATTTACTTACGTGGCTGCCACATCGTCATCCATTTGACACAAAAGACTCTCACATATGCCACCATTTAGTCATGTCTGTTGGATTCATGCCCCTTAGAACTGGGTTCTTGAACCTCAGCTCTGATTTTTACATTTATCACCATCTCCTTTAATTCTGTGATATTTGGCTCACCTCTCCTTCCTATCAGTACATCTTTGACTCCTGATTCTCTCATCCAATGTATCTCTATTTTCCTGAGATCCAAGCAAAGGACAAAATTGTGTGGTAACACCTGAACTTCTCTGCCAGGGGATATCAATTTATTAATCAGCATTATTTGGATATTATTTTTCCAATTGCCCTCTGGAGAGTTAAAAGTTACAGAGTGATTTAGTTCTTATTGTGGGTTTCTAAATGACCTTCAACTGATCGGTATTACTAGCACATGAAAGACACAGAACAACCCGCAAGGGGGACTGACCTCAAAGCATGTGTCCCCTGCATTAGTGGGGCATTCTTGTTTCATTTGTTGTGTCAGAAAAGGAAAGGACTGGGGAAAGTACCAGTAAGCAAGTTTCCTGATAGCCAGTGTCTGTCTCGGGTTGTGTGTGTGATTGTGTATGTGTGCATATTGATTTATTTCACATATGACTTGAAAATTATAAGCAACAAAAATAAATAAATAAATAAAATAGACATCATCAAAATTAGAAAGTGTGCTTCAGAAGACACTATGAAAGAGCAAAGATATCCCACAGAATGAGAGAAAATATTTGCAAATCACATGTCTGATAAAACTTGTACATAAAGTATATAAAGAACTATTATAACATATTAATAAAAATATAAACCAATTTTAAAATGGGCAAAGGATCTGAATAGATATTTCTCCAAAGAAGATATGCAAGTGGCCAATACACATATTAAAAATAATGGTTTTTCTAGGATAGTATAGGATGGCTCAACATCATGAGTCATCAGGGAAATGCAAATCAAAAGAAAAATGAGCTACTACTTCATACCCACTAGTGTGGTTATAATAAAAAAGACAGATATCAACTGTTGGCGAGGATGTAGTTTCTCAGTAATTGTAAGAGAAACCTTGATAACAGACCCAGATAATGAAATCATCTATTCATGGTGTAAGGTAGTGTCTTTCATGCCAATGTTATTCTAATTCCTTTCACGCATATAATTTTTCATTTTAATCCTTAGGCGACTCTTCTTCAAGTTCAACACCAAAATAAAAGTCAGAGTAACTGCTAGGCTAAGTCAGCAACTTGCACCATCTTGGGGGAGTCACATTTGGAAAGGAGCTAGAATGAAGGCAATGAGTCAGCCTCCCGTTAGTATCAGTTACATGCTGTATAATTAATCTGGTCCAATGGTAGGGTCACTATCAGAATGAATCCAGAGTTTTAGATACAGAATTCAAAATTCTAAGGGGATTTTCTGCCATTATGGGGCACTAATTCTGAAGTTTAGTTGCTCTCAATCCAAGGAAACCCTAGAATACAAGGGCTGGGACCCGGGTAACCCTTTCAGCCCTGGGGTTCAAGTGCTTTGATCATAGGAAGGCCTTTGCTCCTAGGCACCCAATAAATACTGTGGTACATGCTGAGCACTTGGGTGCTTCCATGGGATACCTAGTTGTTTTCATGTCCCCGAAGGTAACAATAATTTTCCATCTAGTTGGAAAAAAAAAAAGAAACAAACTTAACTTTGTTGCCTATCTAGTTCCTCTAACGTGGAAGTTGAATGATGAACATAAAGGCAGAGTAGGCCTCAAGTGGACACATTCCAAAATTTACAGGAGATGACCTTGTTCCTGAATAAAGGAAGGAAGGAAGTATGACCCTCAGGGGTTCAGTTAGGGATGTTTGGGGAAATTCAGCATAGGAAACATGGGTGGTCCCAAAAAAATGCTTATCAAGGCCAGTCCAATCAGGAAAAGTAGAAAAGAAGACATTTAAAATTCCTCTGAAAGTTGGAACTATAAAATGGCCATGAATTTTTGTTGA
>PVJI01021991.1:0-26103 GCA_004026765.1 Micronycteris hirsuta
AGAAGAGGACTCCTGTGTCTAAGGCCCCATGTGGTCTAAGAAACTGGGAGACCTCCAGAGCAGCTCTCCTAGGGGAATGGACAGCCTGTCCTTGGGAAGTGAGAGGAAAGGAAGGACACAGCGTGTGTAACACCTGTCTCAGCTGCAGGGCCTGTGCTGGACTCTGGGCGGCAGGTCCTTACCAGAGTGGCCCGTTCCCTGCAGCTGGACTGAGACAGAGGTTGCACCTGCATCACCACCTGTAGGCCCTGGACACCTCATCTCGGTGAAGGGAAAGACTGTTCTTTATTTTGTAATAATTTCTACATCAAATATTATTTTATATGAAATTATGATATCCAACATGGAAATGATGAGTCTACTTCACGTGTTTCCTTGGACTGGGAAAATGTTTGGGCATAATGTTAATTACTTATATTATCCACGAGATTAAAATAGTGTGATCCTTTCATCCTGATCAGCATGAAATTTTAAACATAGAAAAATGGGGTGTCCTTTATCCTGAGTTCAAGGTGCCTCATAACCTAACTGCTCTCTGGTCTCTGATTCACACCACTGAGTCCAATAAGGAACTGTTCTCAAAGACATGGGGCAGTGACCTCAGTCCCTCCTCACTTATGGAAACTGAGTCCCCACATGCAAATTTCTCCCCAGCTCCAGGGTACATCCTCTCCTGGGCTGTGGGGGCTCACAGCTCTCTCCTCACACAGGCCTAAGGTCTCTGGGGAAGGCAGAGCTGTGTTCTAGAAGATGAGACTGCTGGGTCTCCTGTTCCTGGTGGCAGCCCCCCTGGGTGAGTGTCTCAGAGTCAGACACGGGTCTATGAGACAGTGGTGACTGCATGTTAGTGACAGAAATTGATGCCTCTTGTTCCCAGGTGTCCTGTCCCAGGGCAGCTGCAGGAGTCGAGACCAGGGCTGGTGAAGCCCTCACAGACCCTCTCCCTCACCTGTACTTTCTCTGGATTCTCTTTATCGAGCGATGGTGTGCACTGGACCGGGCAGGCTCCAGGGAAGGGGCTGGAGTGGGTGGGGGCTACAGGATGGAGTGGAGGTACATACTACAACTCAGAGCTGAAATCCCGACTCAGCATCACCAAGGACACCTCCAAGAGCCAAGTTTATTTAACAGTGAACAGTCTCACAGCCGAGGACACAGCTGTGTATTACTGTGCAAGAGACACAATGAGGGGAAGTCAGTGTGAGCCCAGACAAGAACCTCCCTGTGGGAGGCAGGAGTGCTAGCCTGCAGGAGCTGCTCAGAACACCAGGGGGAGCTGTCATCTTACAAATCACAAAGAGCAGCCCCAGGGGCAGGTGTGGAACTGGTGGGGAAGGAAGGAGCTTCCTCTTGGGAGCAGGGATTTCCTCTCAGAGTTCTCAACTGCATCCAGGGACCCTGTCTTCTCTGTGAATCTGATTTCTCAGACTTTCACTACAGACAGTAAACAAGGGAGTATACAATTTTGCAGATGAAAATTCACCAGGGACTGCTGACCTCTTCTTCACCAAGTTCCTATTTTTTCCTTTCTTAACAAACTGCATCACAGTTTGTTATGAAATTATACTTAAAACCTGACCGAGGAGTATTTGATCCAGAAGAACAAATTCTATGTTCATAGTAAAACATAAGCACATATTTATAGCACCTTCATTTGTGTTTGTAGAAGCTACAAACATCCCAAAAGTTTTTCTAATTTTGAAGTAAGCAAACTAGGGGACATGCATGAATGGAATCTACTCATTAATGAAATAATGATCAGCTGATACAGGAATCAATGGTGGTGAGTCTCAGGGATCACTCAGCATGCAATGTGTGCAATGTGCCAGGCTCTGAGACTCCAAAGGGGCGTGTCCTGGTACTCACATGTCCACTTTAGGAGGACAGTGGGAGGTGGGGTTTTCTGTCCCTTTCTCACTGTTACCAGGCAGGAAGCTGCACTCTGTGTAGACTGACCACACCCTCATTCTCAGTAGGCCCTGATGGACAGCTCCACAAACAGAAGGAAACACCTCCAGGCTGCTGGGAATGCACAGTGTACACCACCAGCTCTGCTGTTGTCCTGACAGCAGCTGTCTCCTCCAGGTGCCTCTGTCTTTGGTTCTCCCACAAGTACAGGACCCCATGGCAGCTGAGACTCCACTGATCCCCATTTCTTTCAATGGATTTTCACCACATCCAAGTCTCACACACCTCTACACACTGCTGGAGATGACCTCATCACCATGGCAACAGATCTGGGCTCTACCTGATGGCTGATTTCTAACCATTTTCCTGAGAAAACTCTGACACAGGTTATTCACCAGCTGCTGGGGACAAAGATAGCTGCACTCCACACTCAGTGAGGAGTTGAGTGCTCAGATGTGACTAAGTGGCAGCTCTTGTCTACATGACTCTCCTACCCTGGTGAGGGAACCCTGCCAGGCAAGTCAGGGTGGGAGTCTCAGGGACCCAGTGTCCCAGGGGGCAGTTCCCAGGACATGGCCTCCATCCCAGGAGTGATGTCATTAGGACCAAGTGAGTCCTGTAATTTGGTGGCAGCTTCTGGACCTCAACCTTAGTAGCCAGCAGCTTGAAGATGAATGCAGGATGCTGGCACCTTCTCTTCTGGAAAAGGAACCTGTGATTAGGGGCTGGCAGCACAGAGTCTGCTCTTGAATGCACCTGTTTTGAATGTATTTGCTGCACTAGGATGGGGAATGGAGGGTATGTGCCTTAGTGTATATTGTCTAGGTGTTTCCGCTGTAGGAATCTTTTCTGGAGTAAATTCTTCTCCATTGTCCATGTCCCAGTAGGACCATCTTCAGTCATGGTATGACCTTTAAAAACACTTCCTTCATTCTGGCTCTGACAGAAACCCTTGCAGCTCTTCTTACCCTCACACTGGAGGTGAAGTCCTTTCTGTCCTTTTTGTGTTGTGGTGAGAACTCCATGTGTGATTTACCCTTATCACAAACCAAATTAATGTGCTACTTGATAACCCCAGGTGCAGAGATGGGCAGCTGACTTCTGGAACCTAAACACCCTGCATCACAGGATGCTTCTTTGGAAGAGCAGCTCATTGTGCCCCTTCCACCAGCTCTGGACAACTACCATACTGCCCTCAGCAGCTGTGTCTGGACTGTCTGAGAGTCCTCATGTAAGAGGGACTGTTTAGTGTTCACTCAGTTGCGCCTGTGCCCCTTCAGTCAGCATGATGTCCTCCATGTTGATCCACGTAGTTGCTGAAAGGAGGATTTCATTTTAATTATCATAAAGATACAGTACAAATAAAAGAATAAATTGAGAGGCAACCATTGTTTATCTGAGATCTTAATGGAAAGCTGCTTGAGAAGAATGGATTCAGGCAGAAGCCCTAATACTGCTCTGACTAGGGGTGAAGACAAATATTTGAGAGACAGGGAGGGATGCAGGTACAGGCCTAGAGGCGAGGAACTTCTATCATTGCAGACAAGCTAAGTTAGTCTTTAGCTGCACATGGGGTGCAAATTTGAAGATTGTCTGCACTTTTCAGTCCTGTAGTCAGGATGCCTCTTCCTGTTAGCTGTGCTAACAGTTGTGTGAAATGCAGTGTTGGGGCCAGTGAAAACGTGACTGTGCTGAGCCCACACCCTGCGCAGGTTAGACAAGGAAGATGTGCCAGGTGATTTATCAGGAATGGCTGCTTCCACTCCATTTTAACACAGCCCCTCTCCTGTTACCTTCACACAGTGAGAACCCTTGTTCTCATGTGATGTGTCCACCACAAATCCCTGACTGTACTCAGATACTCAGAAGAGTCAGAGATTAAGGAAGACAGAATAAACAGTACTGTATGATACGAGAGCTCACTGAGACAACTTCAGACTGAGTTGTTCAGACTAAGCTGACAACATGTTCCAGAATTTGGTCTTTACAATACTATCCCAGCATTTCATGAGCCAACTCCATTCCCATCACAGCTTCCTCCCTCTGGGATCCTTGAGCTGACACAGAATAGACACGACACCCACTGTCATTGTGTCCCCATCCTGTGGGCTACGCACAGTCACTGCAAGGTGAGTCAGCTAACTCAGGCCCAGCCCATCATGGAGAGGTAGAAATAGCTCATTATAAAATAGGACACGATTTACACATGGGTGTGATCTTGCTATTGGATGGCTTCTCTTACGAGAAGTTTCCAAGGTGCTGATGTCCGATTGCCTGACATGAGATCCTGTGTGAGATCTCCTAGGGCCAGTGATCCTGGAAGTAGTTGAGGGATAAGAAGGGCACAGCAGAAACAAGAGCATGGGGCACAGTCGTCCCTTGCATTTAGATATTCCAGGAGCAGACAGGCTAGTACAGCTGTGGAGGGCGGATTCCAGGCTCTGGAATGGGTCCTGCATGTGTTTGGACATGAAGACTCATTTTCCAGAAGACACTATTCATCCTAACTCAGTCCATGATGTAGACATCTTTCCCCCAGGACACTCTCCACACCCCTACCACAGTACTCATTACAGTGAACCAGGAGCTACAGCACATGGTCTGACACAGGGTGTTGAGCAGGACGATTCCCTCATCACAGCTGTGGAAACAACTTGCAGAATGTTTCTTTTAATGTAATAGTCAAAATCTGAAATGGATTAGAGGTTCTCAGAAAGGGATTCATCATAGTTGGCACATTTAGGTATCAATTAGATCAAGGCTGAGACCACTGCCTCATCGATGGAAGTCCTCACAACTCTGGACCAGCTGCACAACAAAAAGTTTCTGTGTGGGTGGTGGCTTTTCACTCTGTTCCCCTTTGCAGACAAGGTTGCAGCTCCCCTCCGGGACAGAGAGGGGTCAGTCTGGCCAGGGTAGAGTCTATTTCTCTCCCTAATTGTCTTTGAAAAGGGGAGAAAACTCATATCATTCAGACACTTCATGGAGACCAGATGCTCACGGCCCACAGTTCTTGTGTTCTCTGGGTCTGTGTCTTACCAACGAATAGGCACACTCAGCAACCTACTCCTCACAGTGTGAGATAGTCTTAGGGGATCCAGAGTGTGCATGGCAGGGGACAATGACAGATGTCAAGTCTGACCACAGGGCCAGTTGCTTCAGTGACAGCTACTCCTGACTTTCTAACACTCACATTGTGAAGTCCAATTACAAAGAGGCTTGAGGTTGCCTCAGGCCCCTAGTAAATGATGGGACAGAACAGGGACTGTGTGTGTCCATGATAGTGGTCCTGGGCCCAACACAGGCTTTAGCAGCAGTTAGCTGTGACAGATCTAGGCGAACCAGACACATTTTAGCTGATTAGAACTAAGTCACAAGTGATGCACAACCTTCTGCACTGTACTGAGGACTCTGAGTCCACCAGAGGCATATACAGTCTTGGAGTGTGGGTAACAATAGATTCAGACACTCACTCATGCTCCTATTGCAGAAAATGGGTCCTACATCTTTACTTGACATGTCCTGGTCAGCCCTAGATTTTTGAAGCCGGGTGTGGGCTCTGATGGTCTCCTGCACATCCTGTGGATTACTCCTCAAAAGCTACTGGATGCACTGCATCCACCAAGCTTCAGAGAAGTGTTGGAGTGGATGGCAGGTATCTAGGGTGATGGAAGTTCCATGCCCTATGCAGAACCCATGACTGCCTCATTTACCATCTCCGGAAACAATACCACAAGCACGCTGTACTGGCAATGGAACAGCCTGAGAACCAAAACACAGCCGTGCATTACAGTGTTAGAGACACAGTGAGGGGAAGACAGCTTAAGCCCAGATACAAACCTTCCTGCTGCAGACATGAGGGCTGAGCTTTAGGGGGTGCCTAGGACATCAGGGGATGCTCAGGACACCAGGAGATGTTCAGGGTCCTAGGGTTCTGCAGGAGCAGGGCACGCGGAGGGTAATGAAGGCTTAGTTTCTTCTCTTGACCGAGGAGCAGGAAGCTCTATCTGACTTTCAACATGTAGATACCTAAGAAAGTGATCACCATGATCAGTCTAAAATACTTGCCTCTCCTCTATCTGAATGCACTAGGCAGATGCATGTGATCTCTGACTGAGGAATTTGTCTCCTAAATAGCCCTGTTGTGACAGTTTTCTTCTAGTTCGACTGGATCACAAGGTGCCCAACTGTTGGCTAAAAGAATTCCTTCAGTCTGTCTATAGTCTGTTTACAGGTGAACTTTCCTTTGAATTGATGGCCCAAAAAAGTATATTGTTTACCCAGTAAAGGTGGGCACCCTCCACTCCACTGAGGGATTGCCTGGGACCAAGATTGAAGGAGGGAAAATTAAGCACTTCCCCTTGTATGCTGGTTCCTGTAGCTGGGACACGTGTCTTCTCCTGCCCCGGACACTCTGGTCCTCAGCCTTCACACCAGCCTGAGTCATGACAGCAGTTCTCCTGGGTCTGCTTCCTGCAACCACAGCTCATGGGACTTTGGGACAGCTCATTGTCCATAAAGTAAGCATAGATTCCTTATAAATGTAAGTGTAAATGTGCTTTTTAGGTTCTCCTTCTCTGGAGGGACATGACCAATTCTATCATAAAACAGACAGCACAGATTTCCCCATCAGAGCCTACACAAGTGTAAACTTGAAATTACTCCGGGCACTCGGTGAACAAAATGGAGGATCTCATTAATTAATGTCATGCTAGAGTTTGCAAAGCTGTTTCCTAATATTCTGCATGACATAGACAAATGAGGCCCACTGAAAATACGAGATACTCAGAAGAGTCAGAGATTAAGGAAGACAGAATAAACCGTACCATGTGTCATGAGAGCTCACTGCAGTGACCTCAGCAGACTAAGCTGATGACATGCCACAGGACACTGGTCCTGAGTGATTGATCTTGCAAACAAGTTTTATCCACACATCTTGGTAAGTAATCCACTGCAATTTGCCTTCATGTGGGAACATTTGTGATGTATATTTACTGAAATGATACAGATGAATGTGATTAATCAGATTGTCACCCTTGATGCAGGTCCCAAGGGTGACAATACATTATAATCACAAGATCAACATAGAGGACAATATGCATGAACTGGAATGATATGGTGACAACATAGCTGACACATGCTTGATAAATCCAGCACAGGCCCTGGGAGCTGTAGAAATGGGGACTTTCTCAGTGCTCTCCTAGGCAGGACCCACCTGTGATATTCCTAACATTGCAAACCAATCACATGCACTCTTCAGCTCTTAGGACTAAGTGAGATCTCAGTACCTGGCAGGCTGCTGGATTTGGAGTACAGGGAGTCCACATGTGGCACATCACTATAGGCCCTTCATGACGGACCCTAGAGAAGACCACCTTTGACAGGGTGCCTCAGAAATGACCAGTGGTGTCTGAATTCTTACCTGTGATGCCTTGGTCAGTACAGGAATATCCCGACTGTTGAACGTGAGACTCAGGTGCAGAAGGAGACAGTAGTTCTGGCAGTGACTGACAGGTGCAGCTATTGGTCACTGAGTAATGAGTCTATTGTCCTGTGGAATGTTGGAGACTGAAGTCCATAACACAAGGATAGAAGGAGAGATAATAACCAGGATGGAGTATCTAGAGAAGATAAAAGGCCAGGGTTTCCTTCACAGAGTAGCCCATCACTCCGTCAGGAAGTCACAACCTGGCCTAGATTCCACTTGGGGGGTCCTGCCCATGTGATGGTAACAGGGAATAAGGAAGACCTGAAAATTATTACCAAGAAAATCATCAGTGTCTCTCTCTGTGTGAGTTATTGAGCAGTAGAGGTGCAGTAGGACTAAGGCCACATGCAGGTATACTCAGATGGGACATTCAAACAGAAGAAATGGAGGACATCAGAGGCCTCCAAATACACCAAGAGCTTCTGGATGCACAGGTGTTGGCTGTGTAAGTGCATCAGGTAGGTCATGGGAAGAGGCTCCCTGGTGGCTCATAGAGCACTGGGTATGGGGTTCTCTACAGAGTCACTGGGGTTTAGTACCCAGTGCCCAGAGATGATAAAGCACATGGTGTCCCTGAGGGAACTCCCTGAAGTCAGCATCCAGCCAAGAGAGTTCCGAGCCTTGTGAACCCAGACAGGACCCTCCCCGGCAATGTGTTTGCTGGGTAGTAGGTGACACATGGGAACCACAAGTTCAGGGCTGATGCCCCACAAGAAGGTGCAGATGAAGCTGGGGAAGGAATTTCTCTGACAGTCTACATGTTTCACATCTCAAAAAACATTAACAATAAAATTGGACATGAGGTGGCTGTAAATATCCTATTCCATCAGAGCATTTACCAAACTCGGTAAGACATGAGAACCACAGTCAATGGGGGTATGCTTGCAGCTTCTTTATATCTGAATTGTAAGGAGCTGGGGACCAGATGGCTTTATTAACTCATGAGGGGAAGAATTTTGGAGAAACACTGGCTCAGCACTAAGACATGCAGTTATCAAGGCCAAGCAGGCCCAATTCGTCTCTGTGTCACCGTAGGTGGGGTCACAATGAGGAGCATGTCCTGTGGGTACTAGTTCCTCAGTGGGAGGAACTATGTCTGCACAGAAATCAGGGTCCTGGAAAGGGGCATATATCGAACAACACTGACATGGACTTGAACCCTGATTATTCCACTTAGTATTCTCTATCTTCTCCCAGGTAGAGTCATATAGTCAGCTATGAAGTGTTCTGTCTCATGAATATTCTAATGAGAAGAGGGTCACAAGGTTAAATATGGGTCTGTGTGTGCCTTGAGAGCATCATCCACAACCACACCCTCCCCTATAGAAGTCCTGACGGCACAGCCCCTCATCATGGACTGAAGCTGGAGATTCCTGTTCCTGGTGGCAGCGACTACAGGTAAGAGGCTCACCAGTACCTGAGTTAAGGAGGGGAACTTGGACAGTTGAAGGGTATTTACATCAACTCCTATCTCTTCTCCACAGGGGTCCACTCCCAGGTGCAGCTGGTGCAGTCTGGGGCTGAGGTGAGGAAGCCTGGGTCCTCAGTGAAGTTCTTCTGCAAGGCTTCTGGATACACCTTCACAGGCTACTGGATGCCCTGGGAGCCACAGGCCCCAGGACAAGGCTTGAGTGGATGGGGAGAATCACCCTGATGATAGTGAAAGAAAGTACACAAAGAGGTTTCAGGGAAGAGTCCCCATGACTGCATACATGTCCATGAGCACAGCCTACATTGGGCTGAGCAGCCTCAATGTCAAGGACTTGCCATGTATTACTGTGTGAGAGACACAGTGTGATGTGTCACAGACCATGAGGGGTGGGGCAGTTTGGCTGAGCAGAGGAGATGACACGGTGATGGGCCTCCTGACCTCATCACACACAGTCAGGATCTGAGACCAGGACTGGCACAGGCACATCAGAAATTCAGAGAAGGTTCCAGGAGACCAGATACCCTACAGGGAAGAGGCAGGGATGATGCTGCAGAAAGGGCTCCTGTTGTTTGTTGTGATTGTGCAGGGGACACATTTGGAGCCTTCTTGTCTTCTAAGTGAAGTGTTTCATTTAGGTGCCACCTGGGAATCCTTGGTCAGGGTTACCTTTTGGGGATTTGGACAAGGTGATGCCTAGCAAGTTCTAGGACACTTGCTTCTTTGTGAAAACTGGAATTGTGCTTGGGGAAAAGTGAGTACATGAAAGTAAAGGGGAATTTCTACGTCCTTGTCTCTGGCCCAGCATCACACAGAAGACATTCTGCAGCAAAGTGGAGGGTTGACTGTTGCCCCAGGTGCCAGCACGGTCTGTGACATCACAGTGTTCTTTCAGCCCTCCCTCAGGGTGAGATCCTGTGGATTGTCCTCTCTTGAGATCAAAGCCCTGAGAGTGCCCCTATCCCTGGGCTAGTACTGATGTCATCTCACAGCAGGGAGCAGCGTGGGGGCAGCCTTGACGATGGAAGACCCACATTCAGTCTATACTATGTTCCTATGTCAACTGAAACAATTATCACATGCCCAGCACTGCAGCCTACACACATTTTTCTTGTACATTCTGGAGGTCAGAGTGAAAGTGTCCATTCAAACCAGGTTCACTCAACCATCCATGTAATTCACCCCCATGCATGAAGTACCGTTTTCCATTTTGCACATCTATACTATGAGTACCTCAGGTTCAAGTGCAGAGGACACCCATTATGTGTGGCCATGTTGACAAACTCCCTTGGGTCACATACAGACATGAACAGAGACTGTGAAAGAGAGGAGATGGTTCTCATGAAATTAATGATCAAAGAACGAGGGGGCTCCATTATACCCACTCCCCTGCTCCCTGACAACACCTAAGTTGAACAACCATGTAAACACAGATCATAATGGAGAGCATCAGGCTGAACCTGCAGTGATGAACACACATCAGCTCCACCAGTTCCACTAATGGGAGGTTATTTGAATGATGTGCTCATCTTGTAATCAATAGATAAAGAAAATAATGCTTTTTATCTATTGCATTATTATTTATACCTGTTATTTTTTATTAGTGGTTTGTACCACTAATTATTCTTATTATTTTATTATCATGTTATTTAAATTATTATATAATAATTATTAAATTATTATTTATATAAATTACCATGTTATTTATAGAAATTGTTCATTTTATTTGTATAAATTGTTTTATTATTTATTAATAATAAATTATGGTTATAATTTATTATTTTATTTATACCTGTTATTTTCTAGTAGTGGTTTGCACCAAGGTTTTCCATAATCTGATTTCTAAAATTTAAACATACTTACTCCCCAAATTCTATATAAATCTTCACCTAAGCCCATCTACTTATGACTGAGTTTCTTCTGTGTCCCAAATGTGTGAACCTGGTTTTGCCAGAGTCTAGGAAATGAAAATAAAAATGATGCATGAACATGCTGCATATTCAACACCAAACTCCACTGAAGAAACATGTTCTGGGTAGCACTGTCTGCTTCTTGGAAGGGTTCCCGCTTCTGTCCCCTAAAGAACCACACAGACCCTTCATCTACTCCAACACTGTGTCCACGAGCTCTAGGGTCACACTTTCTCCTTAGTTCACAGTCTGATCACTTTGTAGAAGAAATAGGACAGATGGAACTTCCCATGACAAAAACAGGAATCTCCTGGAATTTCAATGCTCCTTGTTGTCATGAGCCTTGAATTTCCTTGGTGTTTTTATTACTGATAAATTTTAAAGGTATCTCTTATTTTAAATACCTCTCACTTATGAAAATTTACTCTCCTTGGTCATGTACACATCTCATGGACCAGTACAGGCTCAAATGTGGGGAGTAATTGTAACAGGCATGTGACCTGTTGACATGTCACACTCTGGGACCATGTCCTTTATGTCAACATCCAGTCCCAGACCTCCCTATATAGCAGGAGGCCATGCAAATAAGGCCCCTCTGCTCATGAAAAGCAGCCCAGCCCTAACCCTGCAGCTCTGGGACAGGAGCCCAGTCCTGGATTCACAGTTGTTCCTAGAGCCTTATTAGGACAGAACACAGACCACTCACCATGGACTTTGGGCTCAGTTGGGTTTTCCTTGCTGCTATTTTAACAGGTAATCTATACAGAATGGGAGACCCTGAGTATGTAAGTGGATACTTCTGAGAGATAAAGTGGATGGACAAGAGTTTCCTGACCTGACGTCTTTGTGTTTGCAGGTGTCCAGTGTGAAGTGCAGCTGGTGGAGTCTGGCGGAGGCTTGGTGAAGCCTGGGGGGTCTCTGAGACTCTCCTGTGCAGCCTCTGGATTCACCTTCAGTAGCAATGCTATGAGCTGGGTCCGCCAGGCTCCAGGGAAGGGGCTGGAGTGGCTTTCATCCATTAGTAGTAGTGGTGGTAGCACATACTACGCCAACTCCGTGAAGGGCCGATTCACCATCTCCAGAGACAACGCCAAGAACGAGCTCTACCTGCAAATGAACAGCCTGAGAGCTGAGGACACGGCCATGTACTACTGTGCGAGAGGCACAGTGAGGGTAAGTCACTGTGAGCCCAGACAAAAACCCCCTGAAGGCAACAAGGGGTCTGGGCTGCAGAAAATGCTCAGGACACCAGGGGACGCTCAGGTCACACTGAGTACTGGGTTCAGTTAAGGAACAGCTGCAGATGCACATTAACTGCTGGTTTCCTGGCAGGTGTGGGGTTAATTCTACACACAGCAGTTTCTCTCAGGGAACCTCACTTCCTTCATGATCCTGTGCTGCCATCTCAACTATGTGAATTACAGAGGCTTGCTCTAAGAGGAGGAAACCATTTGCACATGCACAGGAGGCAGAAAGTCACATATATTTGCTTAATTTAATCCTAGTTAGTCATCATTGAATCATCATATCTTCATGATCACATCAGATAAATCCAACTTGAGGTTCTGCTGGACTGAGCAGTGAAGCCCAACCCAACACAGCTCAGAGTCCAAGCCGGTCAGCAAAAGACACATGCATGCTGAAGATTGGGCAAAAAGGCATATGAACCCAATGCCAGAGGAAAAGTGCCCTGGGGGAGACAGTATTGACTTGATTCCATGTTCATGATGACCAATAGCAACTGACATCATGCAGATGTAGAGCAACCCCCACCCTAACTTGCTACAGGTGTCCAGGATGATGATGTCACACACAAAGAGGGACTATGAAATAGTTTGTCACTTCATTGTGGAGTCTTTTGAGAGCAGTGCAGACTTTTCAGCAAGTCAGGAATGGCCATTTCACGCCAGGTAAGGAGCCTCATTCTGGTTCTTATTGTTCATCCGTGACAAGGTTGAAGAGGGTCCTGATCACAGGACAGGTTTGTGTGATTTTAATCTCCCACCTGCATGGAACTAGAGAGAATCACCACTTTCTCTACAGATTTCACACCTGTGCACAAGTAGAAAGAGAGGGATGAATCCTAACAAGTCAGCATCCAACATGAAAAACTAGACCCTTACTTCTTATTCCATTGAATTCCTAGGAATCATCAGTGAGAACATGAAGTAAACAACCATTATGTGTAGAGAACAAATTTAGCCACTAGAAAATGTGAATAATTGTTATATGCAAGCAACAAGAAGAAATAATAATAAATTTTAGGGGTATCTTCGGTCAAAATCTAGGGTGGAATCTGTTCACTCTACAAGGTATTCAGCTTGCTCTGAAGGACTTGCATCCCTTTTCTGCTTCCAAAGATGAGAAGTTTCCACAGGACTATAGGGATCCTCAGACTGGGTAGGTCTGCTGAAGTAGCCTTCCAACTGGATGGAAATTAATTTGATTCCTTTGGTGTTCCTATGGGAGATTGTGTCACTCAAAAACTCACACATTGGAATTTGAGACTCATGTTATGGTGTAAGCATGTGTGGCCTTAGGACAAGAGTTGGTCCCAGGGTGGACCTCTGATGAGTGGAACCAGGGCCTTCCTGAGAGAGGACTGAGAAAGCTGCCTTTCCCCATCTATCCTCTGAAGTTAGAGTGAACAGCCGTCTAGGAAGCGATTCTCACCAGTCATCAAAACGGTTGGCATGTATCCTTGGATTTTTCACAACCAGGTCTGTGAGAAATACATTTCTTTTGTTGGCCAACGCCCCAGGCCACAGGACTTTGTTGCAGCAACCAGAATGGTTTAGGACTGTAGTGTAATATGACCACATGGGTTGACTATCTGAGTGTCACTGCTGTTTGTGTTGTAAAAGGCACACCATGGGTGTTCTTCCAGTGATGTTCCGGGGAAGTTTTTCTGTCATTTTCTTCCACAGATAAAATGTTCTGATTAGACATTATGGGATGTTCCTAAACAGATATAGCAGGAAAGCAGCATTAGAAGTGAATTTAATCCATGAACCCTTTCGGTATTTACCACATCAGCATAAAGTCAGGTCCAGGTTGCATTGGAGGTGAAATCCATTGTTCTCCCAGTCACCATGTCACAGGGACATGGCTGATGTGTGCCTGAAGGCGTGGACAGGAACAACACTCAGGAGGAATATTGGCCAAGGGTGTTAAAGGGTTCACTTAGGTTTGATCATTTTAAGTAAGCATGTCATGTTTCCAAACTTCCCAGATATTGTATATAATAGTGACAGTGTGGCATTTGGATCATAGTATCCCCTTGCATATTAATGTTTTTTGTGTGGTGTGCATGTCAGTCACTTGAGGTGACAGTTGGTAAGTCATTGGGGGCAGGAAGGGAACAGGCTAAGCACAGAGGGTGTCCAGGGCAGTTAAAACACTACATATGTTTGTTACTTCTTCCCACTCCCTTTCTCAACACTGATGGACTCCTAGTGCACAGATGTACAATGGACAGGGATTCTGTCTTGAAAGCACAAAGAGCAGCCCTTGCAGTGCCCACTGCCCTCAGATCCAGGAGGATGATGATAGGGATGAACCTCACTCTGTGAGTCGATGCATGGACAAGGTTGTACACCATGTTTGTTCTGAGCTGAATAACATGAAACACTGTGTATGTACAATGTTGCAGTGAATTAAATTGTCTTAAACTGATCAATGGTAGAAATTAGCAACAACAATAACTCAATGGCACACAGACTAACCATCCTCTTAAAAAATTCCCTCTATCACAACAACGATGCTTGTCCCTCTGAGTCAGGTAGGGTCTCCCACCCACAGACTTCACTTCCTCTTCCTTAATTGGAGGAGTAAATGTAAATGGTGTGCTCTATGTGCTGATAAAATGAGCCCTACTACTATCCCTGAACATGAGAGAGCAGCCCTAGCTCCTGAGTCTCTGCTGTTTGCACTCACTTCAGCAGTTAACACAGAGGAAGCACCATGAAGTTTGAGCTGAGCTGGGCAGTGGCTCTGATGCTTTTACATTATGAATAAAGTGGAGCTTGAGTGTCTGTATGTGTGTCTACTCCTAATGAGAGACTCTTGTCTACAGGTGTCCGATGTGAGGTGCAGTTGGTAGAGTCTGAGGCATACCTGAGATAGCCTGCAGGATTCTGAAACTCTCCTGCAAAGGCTCTGCATTCAGTTTCAGTGACTATTCTATAACCTGAATCAGCCAGCCTCCAGGAAAGAGACTGGAGTCTGGAGGTGCTATAAGAAATAAAGCTCATACTCACACAACAGAATACACTGCATCTGTGAAAGGCAGGTTTTCCATTTCCAGTGATTATTTCGAAAACACTGTTTATCTCCCCTAAAACAAGGGACATAAAGGGAAAATAAACAAATGGGACCTCATCAAATTGAAAAGCTTCTGCATGGCTAAAGAAAACATTAAAATGAAAAGGCAGCCAACAATATGGGAAAGCATATTTGCCAATGATACCTCAGACAAGGGTTTGATCTTGAAAATATATAAAGAACTCACATAACTCCACTACAGGAAGAATAAAACCCAATTAAAAAATTGGCAAAACACTTGAACAGACAATTCTCCAAGGAGGACATACAGAGGACCCAGAGACATATGAAAAGATGCTCAGCATCACTAGCCATGAGAGAGATGCAAATTGAAACCACAATGAGATACCACTTCACACTGGTCAGAATGGCCCTCATAAACAAATCAACAAACAAGTGTTGGAGAGGATGTGGAGGAAAGGGAACCCTAGTGTACTGTTGGTGGGAATGCAGGCCGGTGCAGCCACTATGGAAAACAGTATGGAATTTCTTCAGAAAACTAAAAATGGAACTGCTTTTTGACCCAGCAATTCCACTCTGGGGTGATATCCTGTGAACCCTGAAACACCATTATTAAAGAATCTATGCACCCCAATGTTCATAGCAGCACAATTTACAATAGCCAAGTGCTAGAAGCAACCTAAATGTCCATCAGTAAATGAGTGGATCAAAAAACGATGGTACATTTAAACAATGGAATAATATGCTGCAGAAAGAAAGAAGGAGCTCCTGCCCTTTGCAATAGCATGGATGGAAATGGAGAGCATTATACTAAGTGAAATAAGCCAGGTGGGGAGAGACAAATACCATATGATCTCACCTTTAACTGGATCCTAATCAGCAAAAGAAAAAAGCAATCAAAATATAACCCGAGACATTGAAATTGAGAACAATCTGATAGTAACCAGAGAGGAAGTGGGAGAGGATAATGTGGGGGAAGGGTATTCAGGAACTACTATAAAAGACACATGGACAAAACCAAGGCGGGGTTGGAAGCAAAGGAGGGAGTTTGGTTTGGTCGGGGTGGGGGGAGTGATGGGTGGGCGATGCAGACAACTGTAATTGAACAACAATAAAATAATTTAAATTAAAGAAAGCACTGCTTATCTACAGATCAACACCTAGAAAGCTGAGGACACAGCCATGTATCGCTTCACGAGACACACAGAAATGGAAACTCAGTATGAGGCAAGACTTACAATTTCCAGCAGGAGGGGCTGTGACTATCAATTGGCACTGACTGTCTCTGAATAGGGACAACCACAGGAGCAGTTGCAGGTGGAGGGTTGGGCTGGTTTCCTGTGTGGTTTCCTGTTCCTGTAACAGTTTCCTTCAGGCAACATCTATGGATTCCTGATTCTGTGCTCACCTCTGAATTCTCTGAGTTCGAAGCGTCTATTGTAAAGACAGACAACTTTCCCTTATGGGCAAGAGGCAGAGTCATTTTCAGACACTCTTGTGTGCAATTCCAATGAATAATCAAATGGTCTAACCCTTGTAAGTGGAAGGTAACCAGAGGCTGTGCTGGACACAGCAGGGTTGCACAGCCACACACAGCTCAGTGTCCAAGCTGGCCAGCTGCATGACACATGCCTGCTCTGTTCACCAGAGCTATGGACCCAACACCAGGGAACAACAATGCCTAGTGGTGATGGTCATTGACTTGGCATTGTGCCCAAAGCACCAGGTGTAGGTTACATCACACAGAAGCAGAGGGACCCAGAAAGTTTTGTGTGGATTTCCAGGCTCATGAAAAACACAAACCAAAGGGACATAGAACATTTATCACACGCATAGTTGAAATCTCTAGGAAGAACAGGAAGAGTGCTTCAGCAAGGTAAACATGCTTTGATGGAGCCAGGAAAAGAGACAGGCTGAGGGTTTTTATTTTGTCAAGGTGTGTGGGAGGGGAATCTGCTTAAAGGGGCCTGTGTGGTTTCAGTGTCCCAGTGACATCTAAAGAGGGTACCTAGACTCTTATCAGATTTTCTGTGTGGGGCAGATGAAGAAGAGGTAGGAATAAGATTTCATTTGACAAGTCAAATATAAAATAATATAAAGTGTGACTACCTATTTCACTTAACAATCATAAAAATGAGAAGAACATGAGATAAATGTCATTATGTATGAACAACATTCATGCATACAGAAAAATGAAAGGAAGAATGATTAGAAGAAAGCAATTTATGAGTCTATTCCTCTCTCTACTTGCCTTTAAAAGGGGGGAGAAAATTCGCATCATTCAGACACCTCATGGAGACCAGGTCCTCACGGCCCACAGTCCCTGTGTTCTCTGGGTCTGTGTCTTACCAACAAATAGGCACACTCAGCAACCTACTCCCCACAGTGTGGGATAGTCTTAGGGGATCCAGAGTGTGCATGGGAGGGGACAGTGACAGATGCCAAGTCTGACCACAGGGCCATCTGCTTCAGTGACAGCTACTCCTGACTTTCTAACACTCACATTGTGAAGTCCAATTATGAAGAGGCTTGAGGTTGTCTCAGGATCCTAGTAAATGATGGGACAGAACAGTGACTGTGTCTGTCCATTATAGTGGTCCTGGACCCAACACAGGGTTTAGCAGCAGTTGGTTGTGACAGATCTAGGTGAACCTGAAACATTTTAGCTGATCGAGGACGTCACAAGTAATGCACAATCTTCTGCACTGTACTGAGGGCTCTGAGTCCACAGACATATATAGCCCTGGAGTGTGGGTAACAATAGATTCATACACTCACTTATGCTCCTATTGCAGAAAATGGGTCCTACATCTTTACTTGACATGTCCTGTTGGCCCTAGATTTTTGAAGCCAAGTGTGGGCTCTGATGGTCTCCTGCACATCCTGTGGATTAATCTCCAGTAGTTACTGGATGCACTGCATCCGCCAAGCTTCAGAGAAGGGTTGGAGTGGGTGGCAGGTATCTGGGGTGAAGGAAGTTCCATGTCCTATGCAGAATCCCTGATGGCCTCATTTACCATCTCTGGAAACAATACCACGAGCATGCTGTACCAGCAATGAAACAGCCTGAGAACTAAGACACAGCCCTGTATTACAGTGTTAGAGATACAGTGAGGGGAAGACAGATTAAGCACAGACACAAGCCTTCCTGCTGCAGACATGGGGGTTGAACTTCAGGGGGAGCCTAGGATACCAGAGGCTGCTCACGACACCAGGAGATATTCAGAGTCCTAGGGTTCTGCAGGAGCAGGGCACGCGGAGGGTAATGAAGGCTTAGTTTCATCTCTAACCAAGGAGCAGGAAGCTCTATCTGACTATCAACATGTAGATACCTAAGAAAGTGATCACCATGATCAGTCTAAAATACTTGCCTCTCCTCTATCTGAATGCACTAGGCAGATGCATGTGATCTCTGACTGAGGAATTTGTCTCCTAAATAGCTCTGTTGTGACAGTTTTCTTTTAGTTCGACTGGATCACAAGGTGACCAACCGTTAGCTAAAAAGTTTTCCTTCTGTCTGTCTATAGTCTGTTTACAGGTGAACTTTCCTTTGAATCGATGACCCCAAAAAGCGTATTGTTTCCCCAGTAAAGGTGGGCACCCTCCACTCCACTGAGGGATTGCCTGGGACCAAGATAGAAGGAGGGAAAACTGAGCAATATGTGTGCTGGTTTCTGTGGCTGGGACACATGTCTTCTCCTGTCCCGGACACTCAGGTCCTCAGCCTTCACATCAGCCTGAGTCATGACAGCAGTTCTCCTGGGTCTGCTTCCTGCAACCGCAGCTCATGGGACTTTGGGACATCTCATTGTCCATAAAGTAAGCATCAATTCCTTATAAATGTAAGTGTAAATATGTTTTTTGGTTCTCCTTCTCTGGAGGGACATGACCAATTCTATCATAAAACAGACGGCACAGATTTCCCTAACAGAGTCTACGCAAGTGTGAACTTGAAATCATTCCAGGCACTTGGTGAACAAAATGGAGGATCTCGTTAATTAATGTCATGTTAGACTTTGAAAAGCTGTTTCCTAACATTCCCCGTGCCATAGACATGTGAGGCCCACTGAAAATATGAGATACTCAGAAGAGTCAGAGATTAAGGAAGACAGAATAAACTGTACTGCGTGGCATGAGAGCTCACTGCAGTGATCTCAGGAGACTAAGCTGATGACATGCCACAGGACACTGGTCCTGAGTGATTGATCTTGCAAACAAGTTTTATCCGTTCATCTTCGAAAATATTCCACTGCAATTTGCCTTCATGTGGGAACACTTGTGTTGTAATGAAATGATGCAGATGAATTTGATTCATCAGCTTGTCACCCTTGATGCAGGACCCAAGGGTGACAATATGTTATATCACAAGATCAACATAGAGGACAATATGCACGAACTGGAATGATATGGTGACAACATAGCTGACACATGCTTGATAAATCCAGCACAGATCCTTGGAGCTCTGGAAATGGGGACTTTCTCAGTGCTCTCCTAGGCAGGACTCATCTGTGATATTCCTAACAGGGAAAACCAATCACATACACTCTTCACTCCTAAGACTAAGTGAGATCTCAGTACCTGGCAGGCTGCTGGATTTGGAGTACAGGGAGTCCACATGTGGGACATCACCATAGGCCCTCCATGATGAACCCTAGAGAAGACCACCTTTGACAGGGTGCCTCAGAAATGACCAGTGGTGTCTGAATTCTCACCTGTGATGCCTTGGTCAGTACAGGAATATCCATGACTGTTGAACATGAGACTCGGGTGCAGGAGGAGACATTGGTTCTGGCAGCGACTGACAGGTGCAGCTGTGGGTCACTGAAAAGTGAGTCTATTGCCCTGTGGAATGTTGGGGACTAAAGTCCATAACACAAGGATAGAAGGAAAGATAATCATCAGGATGGAGCATCTAGAGAAGATGAAAAGCCAGGGTTTCCTTCACAGGGTAGCCCATCACTCATTCAGGAAGTGTCCTGGTCTAGATTCTACTTGTAGGTTCTGCCCATGTGGTAGTAACAGCGGATAAGGGAGACTTGGAGATTATTACCATGAAAATCATTTGTGTGTGTGTGTGTGTGTGTGTGTGTGTGTGTGTGTGTGTGTGTGTGTGTTATTGAGCAGTAGAACTGTAGCGGGACCAAGGCCACCATGCAGGGATACTCAGATGGGACATTCAAGCAGAGGAACTGGAGTACATCAGAGGCTCCCAAATATACCAAGAGTTTCTGGACTCTGAGATGTTGGCTGTGTAGGTACATTAGGCAGCTCCCGGGAAGAGGCTCCCTGGTGGCTCGTAGAGCACTGAGTATGGGGTTCTCTACAGAGTCACTGGGGTTTAGTATGGCCAGTTCTCTGTGTCCAGAGATGTTGAAGCACCTGGTGTCCCTGAGGGAACTCCCTGAAGTCAGCATCCAGCCAAGAGAGGTCTGAGCCTTGTGAACCAAGACAGGACCCTCCCTGGCAATGTGTTTGCTGAGCAGCAGGTGACACGTGGGACCCACAGGTTCAGGGCTGATGTCCCATGAGAGGGTATAGACAGAGCTGGGGAATGAATTTCTCTGAGGACCTACATGTTTCTCCTCTCAAAAAACATTAAAAATAAAATTGGACATGAGGTTAACTGTAAATACCTTATTCCATCAGAGCATTTGCCAAACTTGGTAAGACATGAGAACCACAGTCAATTGGGATATGTCTGTGGCTTCTTTATATTTGAATTGTAAGGAGCTGGGGACTAGATGGCTTTATTAACTCATGAGGGGAAGAATTTTGGAGACACAAAATTCTGGCCCAGCAGTAAGACATGCAGTTATCAAGGCCAGGCAGCCCCAAGTGGTCTCTCTGTCACCAAAGGTGGGGTCACAATGAAGAGCATGTCCTGTGGGGACTAGTTCCTGAGTGGGAGGAGCTATGTCTGCACAGAAATCAGGGTCGTGGAATGGGGCGTATATCCAACAGCACAGATGTGGACTTGAACCCTGATTCTCCCACTGAGTATGGTCTATATGTCCTCTAACCTCTTCCAGGTACAGTTAAATAGTCAGCTATACAGTGTTCTGTCTCATGAATATGTAAATGAGAAGAGGGAGACTAGTTAAATGTGGGTCTGTGTGTGCCTTGAGAGCATCACCCGCAGCCACACCCTCCACTACACTACGGAAGCCCTGACAGCACAGCCCCTCACCATGGACTGGAGCTGGAGAGCCCTCTTCCTGGTGGCAGTGGCTACAGGTAAGGGGTACCTTTGTTCCTGGGTTGAAGAGGGGAGCAAGGATAATCAAGGGATATTTCTGCCCACTCCTATCTTCTTTCCATAGGTGTCCACTCCGAGGTGCAGCTGGTACAGTCTGGGGATGAGGTGAGGAAGCCTGGGGCCTCAGTGAAGGTCTCCTGCAAGGCTTCTGGATACACCTTCACCAGATACGAAATGCACTGGGTGCGACAGGCCCCAGGACAAGGGCTTGAGTGGATGGGGTATGTTTACCCTTACAATGGTGGCACTAGATATGCACAGAAGTTCCAGGGCAGACTCACCATAACCGCAGACAAGTCTGTGAGCACAGCCTACATGGAGCTGAGCAGCCTGAGAGCCGAGGACTCGGCCATGTATTACTGTGCAACAGACACAGTGAGGGCAAGTCAGGGTGAACCCACACACAAACCTCCCTGTGGGAGACAAGAGGGCTGGGCTGCAGGGAGCGTTATGGACACCAGGGGGCGATCAGGTCACACTGAGCTCAGGTTTCAGCTTGGGAGCAGCTGCAGCTGCAATTTAAGGGCTGGTTTCCTGGCAGGTGTGGGGTCTACTCCTCACACAGCAGTTTCCCTCTGGAGCCTCCCTCCCTTCATGCTTCTGTGTCTGACCTATTCAGTGTCTGAGTTACAGAGGCAGTTGTCATCAGAGGAAAACATTCTCACATGCTCAACACCAGAGTCACCTGCATTTGCTTACTCCTATCCTAACCAATCACCAAACCTCCTGAACTGAATCCAACCTCTGGTTGGATTACATCAGCTGAATCCAACCAGAGGCTTGTGGGACCCAAAAGCATGGCAACTCCAGTAGCTCAGAGTCCAAGCCAGCCACCAGGACACATGCATGCTGGACAACAGGCACCAGAGTCGTATGAACCCAACAACAAGGACAAAAACTTTGGTCGTTGACTTGACTGCATGTCCATGACACCAATAGCACTTGACATCATGCGGAGGTAGTGAGTCCCCTACTATTCCTTGCTATGGATGTCTAGGGTGTCTCCCACACAGAGGGACTATGAAAAAGTTTGTCACTCCATTGAGGAGTCTGTTGAGAGCAGGGTGGACTTTTCGGTAAGTCAGGAATGATTGGATCATGTCAGGTAAGAAATGGCTCAGGTTTTATTGCTCAGCCCTGAGAAGATTGAGGAGGGTCCTGTTCACAGGAGGGGTTTGTGTGGTTTCAATCTCCTACCTGCAGCAAACTAGGGAGAATTCCCACTTTCTCTACCACGTGTTTGCAGGTGGGGAGAGGTGGGTGAATCTTGACATGTGAGCATCGTACATCAAACACTAGAACCTGACTGCTTTTCCACCGAACACCTAGGAAATGTGAGTGAGAACACGGAGCTCCTGACCATTATGGGTAGAAAACAAATTTAGTTCATAAAAAAAAGTGAATAGTGGTTATATGTAAACAATAAGGGAAAATAATAATTAATTATATGGATATGTTATTTCAACTTCTAGGGTGGATCCTGTCCACCCTCAGGGCCTTCAGCTTGTTCTGAAGGACTTGCTTCATCTTTCTGCTTCCAAAGATGAGAAGCTTCTACAGCATAATGGGGATCTTCAGTTTTGGGAGGTCTGCTAGAGTTATCTTCCAACTGAGTGGGATCATGATTTGATTCATTTGTTGTTGCTATGGTTGCTGTTTGTGTCACTAAAATACTCTCACACTAAAACCTGAGGCCCACGTGATGGTATTAGGAGGTGGAGCCTGGGAAAAAAAGTCAGTCCCAGGGTGGAGCTCGCTGGAACAGGATTAGGATCTTTGTAACAGAGGGCTGAGGAAGCTGCCTTGCCTCATTCACCCTCTCAGATGACAGCAAACAGACACTAGGGAGGTGTTCTTACCGGTCAGCAAAGATGCTGGCATCTGTTCCTGGATTTTGCACATCCAGGACTATGAGAAAAAAATTTTTGTTCTTGGTACTGTTACAGCATTCAGAACAGATTAATATTGTAGTGTAACATGACCACAGGGCTGACTCCCTGGAGTTTCCCTGCCATATTTTGTAAAAAGTAGAGCATGAGTGTCATTCCAGTGATGTTCAAAGATAATTTCCCTCAGTTGTTTTCTTCCACAGGAAAAATGTACCAGTTGAAAGTCATGGGAGGCTCCTAAACAGATGCAGTAGGATGGCAGCATTAGAAGTGTGTATAATCCATGAACCATTTCAGTATTTACCACAGCAGCATGGAGCCAGGTTCAGGATTCACTGGAGATTAAGATCCGTAAGTTCATGGTCCTCCTGGTCACCACGTCACAGGGCCATGGCTGATGTGCTCTTGTAGACGTGGCATTAATGCCACTCAGAAGGTGCATTGGACAAGGGGGTTTGAAGGTTCATTTGTGTTTGATCATTTAATTAATCCTGCCATTTTTTCAACCTTCTCAGAGATTGTATAGAATAATGACACTATGGCATTATGATCATAGTGTTCCCTTACAATGAATGATTCTTGTGCTGTGTGCAGCTGAGTCACTGAATGTGACAGTTGGTAAGTCATTGGCAACAGAAGGATAACAGGCTGAGCTCAGAGTATGTTCATGGCAGTTAAAATGCACGACATGTGTTTGTTCCTTGTTCCTACTCTCTTTCTCCACAAAGATGGACTCTCAGTGCACAGATGAACAGTGGGCAGGGATTCTGTCTTGAAAGCACAAAGAGAAGACCTTGCAGTGCCCACTGCCATCAGCCAGGGAGGCTGATGATGGGGATGAACTTCACTCAGTGTGTCAATACATGGACAATGTCATACAAAGGATTTATTTTGAGCTGAATAGCATGGCACACTGTGCATGTGGAATATCATTGTAAATTATGATGTGTTAAACTGACTGATGGTAGAAATTAGCAATGACAACATGTCTACAGCACTCAGAGTAACCAATGTCTTATGAAGTTTCCAGTATCACAACAAGGATGCCTGTCCCTCTGAGTCAAGTGGGGACCATCCTCCAGGTTCTTCACTTTTCTGTTCATTTTGGGAGGAGCACGTGCATGTGGGGTGCTCCATGTGCAGATAAAACAACCTTCACCACTGTCCCTGCATCTCTGGGAGAGCAGCCCAAGGCCCCGGTTCTCTGCAGTTTTCATTCACTGCTGCAGTTAACACAGGGGAGGAACCATTAAGTTTGGGCTGAGCTGGGCATTTGCTCTCATGCTTTTACATGCTGACATTATGAAGAATCTGGGTATTTGAGTTTGTGTGTATGCTGCCACTCCTAAAGAGAGTAACTTGCCTGTAGATGTCCAATGTGAGTGACATTGGGGGCCCCTGAGACTGCCTGTGGGTCTCTGAAACTCTCCTGCAAAGGCTCTTGGTTTACATTCAGTGACTATTATGTAACCCGGATCTACTGGCATCCAGTAAAGGGACTGGGAGTGAATAGGTATTATAAGAAACAAAGCTGACACTCACACAACAGAATATGCTGCATCTGTGAAAGGCAGTATCACTATCTCAAAAGATTATTCCAAGAGCACTTCCTCTCTGAAAATGAACATCCTGAGAGCTGAGGACACAGCTGTGTATTACCATGTGATAGACTCAGACAGTGGAACTCAGTGGGAGGCCAGAGAGAAACCTCCCAGCTGACGGGGCTGTGACCACGAGGGGGCGCTGAGAGTCTCTGAATACGGGGGCCAATCCCAGGCGCAGTTGCAGGAGGAGGTTTGTGCTAGTTTCCTGTGATGTTTCCTCTTCCTGCAACAGTTCTCCTCAGGGAACCTCTCTGGATTCCTGATTCTGTGCTCACCTCTGAGTTTTCTGAGTTAGAAATGTCTGTTTCAAAGACAGGCAACTTTCCCACAAGGACAAAAGGCAGAGACTTTTTCAGACACTCTTGTGCTCAATTCCAATGAATCATCAAATGTCTTGACCCACATCGGCTGAATCTAACCAGAGCCTCTACTGGACCCAGCAGTCAGCCCAGCCCCACACAGCTCAGTGTCCACGCCAGCCAGCAGCAGGATATGTGTCTGTCTGACAGCAGGCACCAGAGGTGTATGAAGCCAACACCAGAGAAAAAAGACCCCCAGTTATGGCCATCGTAGATGTGGCATCATGCTCACAGCACCAAGTGTAGATGACACCACACAGAGGCAGAGGGACCCACACAGCCTGGTGTGGATGTCCAGGCTGAGGACAACACGCACCGCAAGGGGACATGGAGCATTTATCATGTAGAGTTGAAATCTTAGGGAGGAACTGTAAAGGTCCTTTAGCAAGTAAGATTATCCCAGTAAGTCCTGGTTATCAGCCCCCAGGTTGTTTACTGAGGTGTGATCCACCAGCAAATAACACTAGGCTGTGGTTCTCAATGGGAGTCTCTAATAAACTAAGAGCGTTTCTGAATTTTCCCAATAATGATGGCACGTGTGAACACGGTCCTGAATTCAGCCACTTCTCCTTCCTGTCATACTCTGACCCACACCCTTGCCTTAGCCTCCCTGGAATTTGGGATAGGTTTCTTTTTCTTCTTTTCACTTCCTGTTGACATTCTACATGACATTTTATATGAGCTTCTAACCTACAGCAGAATGGTCAGACGTTTATACAATTTGTGATGTGATGTCCCTATAGATCCACTACCCACCTAGGGCCACACATGGTATTTACAATATTATAGACTGTGCAGTACTTTACATCCCTGTGTTTAATCTGTAACTGCTGATGTGTGCTTCTTAATCCCTTTACTTTTTTCACCCAGGTTCCCAAATTCCTTCTCACTGGAAATCCCTAGTTTGTTCTCAGGGTCTATGTGTCTGTTTCGATTCTGCTTGTTTATTTTTTTTCTTTAGATTCCACATGTAAAT
>PVJI01021992.1:0-26079 GCA_004026765.1 Micronycteris hirsuta
GACCCGCAGATGAGAGAAAGCCTTGGTGTTGTCCTTTGCTTGGAGAATGTAAAAAATGATGGGCTCTCTGAAATATTTCCACTGAATTTTCAGCAAGACATCGGAAGTATTGTCAGCAGTGAGATGTTTGAAACACACATCAGCAGTGGGTAAGCCCTTTAAATTCTAAGTTCTCCCACTTCCCCAACATTGATGTTTTAAGGGACGGTCATCAGAGTGCACAATTGGTACGCAAGTAATGGATTCATCGTTCTGCATTATTTATAGACAATTGTCATCACTCCGAAGTCTGTTAATAAAACCAAATGACATACATTTGCCACAGCCGAAGTCCTTTTTCTTTATGAAGTTATATCATAAAAAGACTCTAATGCCGCATGTACACATAGGGAGCTTGGTAAAAAAAATGCTAATTGAATTCCATTAGGTTATCATACTAAAATTAGTAACGGTTGATGTTATTTAATAACAAATTCCTTGAAAATATTTTGAAACCAAATCTATTTTGTATAGCTAAAATTTGAAGCTATTTCTACATAATCCAAACTATCAGATAATTCAATAAATAATTCAAGTATATATATATATAAAAAAGAAAGACTTGTACATTAACAGGTTCATCTAAGGACTATGTTAATAATAGACTAAAGAGAGCAAGGTCGGAAACAAAGAGATGAATAATACAGCCAAGAAGTGATAGTCCTCTTCTTAAGCTTCATTGCTAATTCTACTTTATCTTTTGTCCCTACACTTTTCGCTCTCTTATCTACTCACTCTGCAAACTCTCTTCATCTCATGGCCTCGCAGGACTTAGCTGAATGTACACGCTAATGATTTACATCTTTTTAAAAAAAATTATTACTTTATTGTTGTTCAATTACAGTTGTCTGCATACTCTCCCCTCCCCTTCCCCCATCCCCTCCAAACCTACCTACCTCCCCTGCCTCCATCCTCCCCCTTGGTTCTGTCCATGTGTCCTCTATAGTGGTTCCTGAAAACCCTTCTCCCCATAGTCCCCTCCCTCCTCCCCTCTGGCTATTGTTAGGTTGTTCTTAATTTCAATGTCTCTGGTTATGTTTTTATTGCTTTTTTTCTTTTGCTGATTATGTTCCAGTTAAAGGTAAGATCATATTGTATTTGTCCCTTACTGCCTGGCTTATTTCACTTAGCATAATTCTCTCCAGTTCTATACATTGCTGTTGCAAAGGATATAAGCTCCTTCTTTCTCTCTGCTGCATAGAATTCCACTGTGTAAATGTTCCATAGTTTCTTGATCATTTGTAGATGGGCACTGAGGTTGTTTCCAGCACTTGGCTATTGTGAATTGTGCTGCTATGAACATTGGAGTGCATAGGTTCTTTTGAATTGATGTTTCAGGGCTCTTAGGGTATAATCCCAGTAGTGGAATTGCTGGGTCAAAAGGAAGTTCCATTTTTAGGGTTTTTTTTTTTTTAAAGATTTTATTTTTATTTTTAGAGAGAAGGGAAAGGAGGGAGAAAGAGAGGGAGAGAAACAGCAATGTATGGTTGCCTCTCACATGGCCCTCACGGGGACCCGGCCTGCAACCCAGGCATGTGCTCTGACTAGGAATCGAACCAGGACCGCTTGGTTCCCAGCCCGTCCTCAATCCACTGCGCTACACGAGCCAGGGCCCATTTTTAGTTTTTTGAGGAAATTCCATACTGTTTTCCACAGTGGCTTCACCAGTCTGCGTTCCCACCAACAGTGCAGTAGGATTCTCTTTTCTCCACATCCGCTCCAACAGTTATCTGTTGCTTTGTTGATGATGGCCACTCTGACTGGTGTGAGGTGGTATCTCATTGTGGTTTTAATTTGCATCTCTCTGTTGGCTAATGATGTTGAACATCTTTTCATATGTCTCTGGGCCCTCTGTATGTCCTCTTTCAAGAAGTGTTTGTTCATGTCTTTAGCCCATTTTTTAATTGGGTTTTATGTCTTCCTGGAGTGGAGTCATATGAGTTCTTTATATATTTTGGAGATCAAACCCTTGTCTGAGGTATCATTGGCAAATATGTTTTCCCATACAGTTGGTTCTCTTTTTATTTTAATACTGTTTTCTTTAGCCGTGAAGGAGGTTTTTATTTTGATGAGGTCCCATTTGTTTATTTTTTTTTCTTTATGTCTCTTGCTCTAGGGGACATATCATTGAAGATGTTGTTGCATGGAATGTCTGAGATTTTCCCACCGATGTTAAAAGTAAGACAATTTTATCATTTGTGACAGTATGGATGGACCTTGAAAAAGTTATGCTAAATGAAATAAACCAGTCAGAGAAAGATAAATACCATATGATTTCACTCATATGTGAATTCTAATGGGCAAACTGAACTAACAAGCAAAATAGAGACAGACTCGTAGATATAGAGCAAGTTGACAGTTCTGGGGGTTTAGGGGATAGAGAGATTGAGAAAAAAAAAAGGACTTATTGACAACAGTGTGGTGTTTGGGGGATATGGAGGGGGGACGAGTGGAGGTGGAAGAGGGTGTAAGGGGATGAATTGTAATGGAAAAATACAATAAAATAAATAAATTCTAAAAATAAAAAATGAATAAAATATTTGTTCACTTCTGAATTATTTAAGAGGGATAAAACTATAAAGGACATTTAAGATACTAATTAAAGTATTTTAATTATCATGACTTGGATTCTAGACTGTAATGCTTACACATTCTGATTTTTGATCCAGATAAGATCCTTTAGAATATGCTAAAGTATCACAGGACGCTGTGAAATGATGAAAATAATATTTTATCTAGAATACTAACTGTAAAACAGGGTATTTTATGGTGAATCACATTAATATGTCATGGAATCAATTTCTCTTTTACTGACTTTCATGTAAGTCCATTTGTATTGTAAGTTTCATTTATATTACACGTTTCATTAAATGAGACTAATATAAGCAAAGTGTTTTTTCATAAAGTAATTATACAACATATTTGAATATCCTTTTGTTTTCAGCTGCTCCTTACTTGGACTATAGAGCATAGACACAACAAAAGTGCACATGCATTTAAATTATTCCCATTCCTATCATAGTTTTAGAGAATCTGATTCCAGAGAGATTTTTGCATGAGGAATATGGTACATACAGGAGTTGAAGAGTGGGAAATACTAGTTGTCTGCAGTGCTGAATTGTAAACTCATCAATCTAAACATTAGTACCTTGGAAAGTCATGTAAAAGTCAGAGAGACTATAAGTGATTAACTGGTATTGATATTATTTTGTCATCTAACCTCATGTTTAAATTTAAAACATGAGTTTATAAAGTGGTGTATGATTTTATATACCTAATATAAAATGAGAATATACATATTTAAAAATATTTTCCTAAAATTACAGTGTATTTTAAATTTAATATTTGGAAATATAAATCTTAAAAATATTGTATTTAGTATCTGTCACAGTATTGCTTATTGCCATGGCAGTTGGCAAAGTCATTGTACTGGAGAAGAAAGTTGTAATTGTGACTTATTATCTTGTCTTTATTATGAGAGAACAATTGTTATTGTGTTTATTCAAAAAAAGGAATGACGCAGACTTAGACCACTCATTTCTATTCAGCAGAATCATTTCCTGAAATAAATGCTTTGTTCACAGAAGCCTTTATTGTGACCATCAGGACTTACTTTTTCTGAAGCGCCACTGGTGTGTCTGTGCAGTTGATTTTTTTATACATAGTTATTCTGCAAATGCATGCTGAAAAAAAATTAACGCATAACCAGAAAACTTTTCTTTGTAGAGTTTAGTTTCCTGACCAAGCCCATTTGTCCAAAAGGGTGGTTATTTCTGGGTGATTCTATAGATACTAGAATGGTAGGATGGTTGATTTTGGAAAACAGTCTGCAAGTAGGGTTTACGATTATATTTCTTATAATTTTCTGGAGGGTTAGACAATAATTGTGCCTTTTTAATGAGTTTATATATGAAAAGGAATATGTAAGCTATTTGGACAGTAGCAAACCAGGTGCAGACATCTATGATGATGCTTAGGAGGAAATGCTTGTAGCATTCTAACAAAACCTCTAGGGCTGTTGGGGAGGCTGAGCAGTGTGCACTAATATGGAAAAGGATTATTAAAAACCCTGGCCAAAGAAAAAAAAATATAGACATTCACTTTTCTCCTATTTCCTTAGAGGCATTACTATCCTCCAACAAAACCAGATGAGAAACCTGTTATTTTTTACTTATTCCTCTTCTTCTCCCTTTCTCCATCATATTTAATAAATTGTGCAGCTTTAAAGCCTTGTCTTCATGTAAAATATCCTTCAAACATCCTACTTTTTCATTTCATGCTGAGTATCTCTGTTCAAATACATACTTTTAGCATTTAACAATTGCACAATTTTATCTTTGAAAGAGTTTTACTTGTTTCCAAGATTTTGTCATCACTTCCTTATTTATGCTGATACAATTGTTATCGTTTCAGAATAAAAAGATCATGACACTGACCAATAGGGAAAGTTTGTCTTCTTTTAATCATTTCAAAATAAAATGCAGAATTCTCAGTACAAACTGTAGCATTATAATTGCTATGACCAAAGACTATTTCTATTCCGCCTCTCATCCTTTCCCTTGGGCAACTTATATACAGTCACATCTTCCTACTGTCTTCATATTCTTTCAGCTTCAGATGGCCTGTGTCCTCAGATAGCCCCGTAAATTCTATTTACTATGTGGCACTCAGATCAAATATTCCACCTTCGTAATCTTCAGAGCAGCCGTCATATTTTTCCTTCTTCTAATAAGTTGGTACTTTTTTATTCTCTCATAATATGTATAGATATTTTGTTATTTAAAAATAGTGACTACATTATGATTTGCTCAGTACTTCCACATAATAAAAATACATTTAAATTTTGTAACTTATTATTATAAAATAACTTTAATAATGGTTGATGTTTACTATAATATTTACTATATTATGAACGATTCTGAATACTTTATATGTTGGTTCATTCAGTCATTTCAACAACAGGAAAACATACCATTGCCCATTTTTTTAGATGTGGAAAACTGGAAAAAAGTTGAAGCACTTTTCAGAAGCATCAGAGTAAATGCCAGAGGGGTATTTGAACCTTGGCAGTTACACTCTTATAACAATAATTTTAATTACTGTGTTTACTGCTAGATAAGTAATTTAAAAATATATTATTTTGCCAGAAACATTTATTAATGTTTTTTGATAACCATGTGCCAATATTTCATTTTATTTTTGTATTTACGAAAAAAAAAAAACAAATAACAAAAACTGAGGTACCAGCTTGCTTATTTTATAATGTCCAGACTTAGTGAAGACATATTTCTCTTTTTATTGTAAATGCCACTCAGAACACAAACTCTTAACTTTATCTATAATTATAAACTCTTTTATAATGCTGCATTAAATTTCATATTTCTGAGAATCTTAGTGGCCAAATATTTTTAATCTACTCTAGTCAGGTATGATCTAAAGAAATGGACTCACATCTGCTTTGATATGGACCTGGTAGCATCCAAACACTGATGAGTTTCACAAGTACAGCATTGCCAATATTTAAATAAAGTGAATCCTATGTCAGGAGCCCAACTGAACAAGAAGAGAGAGTTGAGGTATGTCAGCATCGGCAATTAAAGCAACAAGCCAAAATCAAAAGAGAAGCTTTTAATCACTTACTGTGATGATATAAGCAACAATCTAAAATCTGAGACAGCACTGACTCCCACCCACCTCCTGTTTCATCTTCCCCCACAGAATGGTTGAAAGTAAAGAGGCAGGTGGATCATCCCAGATGTGGAGGTCATCTTGAGGTTTAGGGAACTTTGAACAAAAACCTTAGGCAGTTTTATGGACTCATGTAGTGTGAAGTGCAGGGGAAATCCAGGAGTGAAAATGATGTAGAAAAGTATCTCTAAGGGTTCCCCTTTCTTCTACAACATGAAGGCCTGGGGGAGAGGCACTTTGAAAAGACCTCTGCAGAGGCTGCAGATAAATAGAGTAAGAATAAAGAATCAGTATCAGGAGTGCAGTAAGAGCATGACCAGTCTTGGGGCCCTGAGTCTAAACTGCAGTCCCTTCAGAAGGTGCAATGCCGTGTCTGTGTACCAAGTCAGGTGTGGTTGGACAGCTTTCTCCATGACACCTGTCAGGCAGTGCCTTTCTCATTGGCTGTGGTCAGGTCTGAAAACTCACACATCAGTTTTTAACCAGGACGTGGACTCTTCACTATAATAATGCTGGTAATAATAGCATAAACTTATGCATTGCTTAATATATTCCAGCTATTCCAGAGCACTTCATATTAATTCCTTTAGTCCATTTTACAATTCTGCAAATGTATTATTATTAACCTATTATTGCTAATGAGGAAACCTAGAAACTATAACAAAAAGTAACTTGCTCAAGGTCACACAGCTAATGACAGAGACTTCAAAATAATACTTCAAACTTCTGCATAGTTTTCTCTAATAGTAACCACTTAACAGAATTTCTTAAATAAAGAGAACTTGAACAACGAAAGAAATTTTAAAAATAAGTCAGTGGGTCTTCAATGCATTATGTATTATTATAGTTTATTTTATTTATATAATATATTATAGCTATATAATATATTATAGTTATACAATATACTTGTTTAATGTTATATTTATATAGCATAACCTATAATATTTCTTGTAATTTATTGTATTTATTCTCTCTGTGTCCATAGATATATAACAGAAAGACAAATATAGAAAAATGTATATGTTAGTCTGGAAAAATAAATCCATAATTTTATATTTTTATAAGATTCTTCTAATGAAGTGATTGCTGATTTTCAAAATCATAGGCAAACAATTTCTTTGGCAAAACATATCTCCACGTGTATGCCACACTGAGTATTCTAACTTTTTTTTTTTTTTAAGATTTTATTTATTTATTTCAGAGAGAGGGGAACGGAGGGAGACAGAGAGGCAGAGAGGGAGAGAAACAGCAATATATGGTTGCCTCTCACATGGCCCTCACTGAGGACCGGGTCTGCAACCCAGGCATGTGCCCTGACTGGGAATCGAACCGGGACCCTCTGGTTCCCAGCCCACGCTCAATCCACTGAGCTACACCAGCCAGGTCTCTAACTGGTTTTAAGTAGGGGTAGGACACTGAATGTGGCAGTATTGAGCAAGCCATTTGTAACAAGACCAGAAGTCTGGTTAAGCTGAATGGCAGATATCAAGGAAAAAGAGTTTTACTCGGGATAAAAGATATCATATGTACACGTCAATTATTATGTAGAACAAAATATAAACCAAGAAATAACATTAAAAGGTAATACTAATATTACAAATTAGAAGGCCAGGCTGACTGGGAAACCAACACAGCAGAAATGAATAGGTAGAAAAAAAGTTTTCTGTATCCCCTCTCCCCTAAAATGTTGGTCACAATTTTTAAAAATGCTACAAAGGCCTAGACCTTGCAGAGTATAAGTGGAAGACACCAATGTTTGAGCCACAGCAGTTAGCAAACACATGTGGGGAAGGCCAGAAAAAATGTCTGCAATGTTCTATCAGTGTCTTCAAGATAAGAGCTCCCAATACAATGCACTCCTCGGGCAGGAGCGGGCTAATGGACGACTGAGAGTTTTCTCATAACAAATGGCATAGTGTAAGGTGACACTTTTCTCACAAGTAATAACACCGGGTTTCCTTTATCAGTGTAAAAATGTGTTTATGTGTTAACCAGATTTTACTGCCTTAAGCTACTTAGAGAACAGTAACTGCATTTCTCAGATAAGGAAGTCCAATCAGAAAACATCTTTAAGTATATGCGTATGTCTTTGTGTATGTATGAATAAATGTGTTATTCTTACATCACATAGATGATTGGTAGTGAAATACACTTTAAATCCAAGACTAAACATTTTAGGTGAGTATTTTTCTGAACATTGTGGAAGATTAGGGAGAAGATAGTATTACTTATTAAGCACCTATCGTGAACTAACTAGTCATTATATAAGCTGCTTTGTATATGTGACCTTATTTAATTCTTCCAAAAAAACAGTAAACTTTGAAACCAATTTTCCTTAATTGCAGACCAGGTATTCACTCTCTCTTTCTATGTTACATAACCTTGAGACCAAGAAAATGGACTTAGTTGACTGTTTCCAGTAATATATGCTTGTAGAAAATGAGAATGCAAAGTAATAATATATTTTTCAAGGAGGTTAACCTCATTCTCATTGAGACACACTTAAAAAGCTTCGTGCTGTTGACAGCAATCCAAAATTATTGTGTCACAAATTCTGACCAACCTTAATTAATTCCCGTCCTTGTAAAATCTTCCTTAAAAGTACTAAGACCTGGCCCTGCATCTCTATATAGATTAGCATCCAATTCCCCCAATTGAGACGTTTCTAAGTTTCTGCCAAAATTGTGCTCACCCCAAATGTAGTAGGTCTAGTAAATTTAATTTGGCCTGATAAACTGATGTTAGTGATAGTATTTGGGGAGACAGCATTAAGACAACTACACGATTTTACTGATTTAAATTTATTCTAATTAGGGAAATTGTGGTTCTACAAACTTGAACTTATTTGCTGAGGGTCAAAGATATAGGGAGCAGAGAAGCCTACCTAGAAAACATGGTCTTTCATTTTTCTGCATAACTGAAAATTGGCTTTGTTTAGAAATACTTCAGTGTTTACTTAGTCCTGGTATGTGCTACTTTATATTATTATTACTTTTTTTTAATTTAAGCTTGAGTAATATAGATTTTTTAATGGACTTTGGTTAAGTAAATCTACAAAGCTACAAATTCAGATGTGATATTTTAGCAAGAAGTTATCTGAAACAAAAAGTGATTTTTTAAAATATAGATAAGTGTAGTAAAATGGAGTAGTTATTTTAATACTTGGCATCTATAACATAACATTTGGCTTTTTTGTAGGTTTGGCAACACACTGTTTTAAAAACATTTTATATTCTGAATATTAGTGTCATTTTTGAACATGTGATGTTATTGATTGACCTCAGTTTTAAGCTGAGAAAGCAGAAAATCCTTTTAACTAAAGCTTAGAGCATTCATTTAGAGATTCCAAACAACTTAAATTTGTCTTTGAACACGACCTTAGCAGAATGGACACAGAAATACTCCCCGGCTTTCATCCTCTCTCTTTACCGTGGGTGAATGACTGAAAAGCCACATCATCACAAGCCTTAGCTTTCAAATGAGTGGTGGAAAAAACACTAAAATCTCCTCATTTTTTACATAAAGTATGTCTAACTTCCATTGATTTCAGAGAACTAAGTTTTTTTCAAAATTCTGTCCCTTTACAACTACATTACAGTCTATAAACAAAAATGTAGTTTTCTTATATTACAAATTTATTTATTGGTCAAAGGATATAGGTTTATTTGTATCATCTATAATCTGTTTTCAAAAGTATATGTTCACCCTTTCATAATCAGGCTTAATGAATAAAAAGTACCTGTGCTAATTTATCTGTATACTCATTTAAAAAAAACATAAATTGTTTTACTTTTATTATTAAGATATCATTTTTGGAAAAAATGTGTGGCTTGTGTGCTTATATATGTACATATGTGCACATGTTTGTATTACATGTGCATGTATACATGTACACATATTTATATGTAGGGTGTGTATATACATATTAATCTGAATAAATATATGACTAAATAAATATATATATAGAATGAGTGATTTCACCAGCAAGACTAACACTTGCATTTCAATTTATTCCCCCAATATCACATAAATATAAGTTTACAAGATTATAATTCTGGAGTTAGTGCAACTTAATATTCTGTTTTTCTATATCATCTTATAAATATAGAATCATTCTCTTCTTTTGCTTTAGTCTATTTTTCAGCAATAGTAATTATTTGAAAATTATAACTTTGTCTTCTGATATTTTCCTCTATTATTTTATTCATTATTATTATTTTTTAAAAGATTTTATTTATTTATTTTCAGAGAGAGGAGAAGGGAGGGAGAAAGAGCAATGTATGGTTGCCTCTCACATGGCCCTTATTGGGGACCTGGCCCGCAACCCAGGCATGTGCCCTGACTGGGAATCGAACTGGGACCCTTTGGTTCCCAGCCCATGCTCAATCCACTGAGCTACACCAGCCGGGCCATTATTATTATTTTTTAAATTTTATTTCTACCAATCCCATGTTATCAGGAGAGCTTTTTATTGTTTCTCTACATATTGCAGATTTGAGCTTATATTGAAACAAACTTGTTCTTTAATGAAAATTAAAAATAATATTACTAATATTTTTGTAGCTTTTATTACGAAACTTCCCTTTATCACATATGTGTGTAATTTTCTTATACTTTTAAAATTTAAAATTATAATTGTTCTGTTGAGTTCCCCAACCAAAGTAAAGGAAAACCTTCTAGTCTCTTTGGAGGATAATAGGCATGCATGTGTCCCGTGTTTTAGAAATAAGGCCATGCTTTCCCTAAGCTGAATAGACATCTCCCTTCATGTACATGTAATTTCTGAAAACACTGAATCACAATTCAATAACACCACTGGCAGGTTTTAGAGCTCTTTGTGTGTCAGTGAAGATTTTTAATGTTGTATTTATACCTCAAGGCACTTACTGTTGATGATGCTATTAAATAAATAAGAAAAATAAAATTTTAAAATAGTTTTTGCTATAGTAAGCTCACAGATATTTTTCCAAATGTATACCTCATTAATGTATTCATGTAAAGAGCTTTTGCTTGATCCTATGTTTCCTTGGTTAGACAAGGTAATAGCCAAATGACTACATTTAATGAACTAAAAGCCAATATTTCTCATAGAATAGAATGTGGCAGCTACTCAGTAGTTTAGACAAGCTAAAGAGATGTTTGTCTCCTCACCTTCTGTTTGTTGATGGTGAGTAAAGTCTGATCTCCCAGTCACATCTGTCTTCTCTTACAAAGCAATCCAGATAGCACAGCTGGCACCAGACACATTTCCTTCAGGCCTCTCTCTCTGTTGGTTACTGAATAGTCAATTTTATCATCTGTTTAGACTGATGACTAATTAATGTTGAACAAATGTGAGTGGCAGCTTTATATTTCTGTGAAAAAAATTTAAGTATATGGAAAATGTATTTACCCCAAATGAATCATTTTAAGATATCTTTCTTTTTTGTTTTGTTCTGTAATCTGGAAGATGGTTGTTTAACACATGCAAATAGGTCATCTATAATCTTCTCACAACCTATATGATTTACTTACCAATATTAAATATTACTTTAGCTTGTTACACTTTGCATTAAATACAATTAATCTTGATATTTAAATATGACAGGTAACTGGTGTTTTTTTTCAGTTTTGGAAAATTTATAAAGAAAAAAGTAAATTATGAATAAGAAAAATTAAGAAAAGAAAAAAGGATATATGTCATATGTCTAGTTTAGGACTAAATCTATTAGTGAGGATTTAATAGACAAGATCAGTACTTTTGAAATATTAAACTCATAGGTGTCAGAGTGATCAGTTGCATCCTGATTAAGAAAATACTAATATAATTTTCTGTAGTATATGCTTTCTGACTTTTATTACTCTTATGTATTCTCATATTATCCTAACATAGAGTATACTAGACTATAGTGCTTATAGAATACCATCCACAGACACACTTGTGAAAGACAGACTCAAACACCTAGCCCGTAGTCCATCTTTAGGTGGTTGGTAACATGCATCCAGTACTTGTGTAATGAATTGCAGTTGTGCTTTCGACCCTGGAGTATATTTCTGCCATCCAAGCATGGGATATTGATAAGACTATTACCCTCACAAAGTGTTCCTTCTACAATATTCATCTTTTATTTTTTCCTTCCCAGAGTATTGTTTGGGGCTACAATTTCCAGGTTATAACAATTATATTCCAGTTTCTTCAGAAGAAATGTAAAATTCTTCTAAAGAAGTATTCTTAGAGAGGCATCTAAGAGTATGGGGATATTTTTAATAGTTATTTTAATGGATATCAGAGATTATGAAGAAATTTATAAACCTAACATAGGCAGCAATTCATCATGCTTTCCTTGTTAAATTCATAATATTGTATATTTAGCACAGAAAACTTCAGACAGATTTATAATCTAGAAAATTCTAATGATTTTGGAAAATATGAATTTAAAATAATATTTCCAATAATAGAGATTTTTCTTAAAATTATCTATTTTAACAGAAAATAAATTTTAGTTTCAGACAACAGTGTGAAAACATACATTTCTACAAAATATCTTACTATTTTAAACATTTTTGAGTACTAACATGAAGAGAAAGTTCTAAGAGATAAGTACCTGAGAATGTTAAGACAAGGATAAGGAGTGATTAATGACAAAATTTAAAGAATTGGAAATAACCAAGAAAATCTTACAAAATGATGAGGAAAGAAAAGGCAAATTTAATTTCTTTATAATCTTGGAACATCTAGCCATGTGCATATATGAAACGTAATTTTAATTTAACTTGTACCAGTGGTAAGGAATTTCCTGTTCAAACCATTTCAATACTTTATTAGAAAGATACCTGACCATATATTAAACTTTAAAAGATTTTCCATTTTTATTTTGAGTCCTTTTAAAAATGTAGCTTTTTAGCTACCTATTAATTCTACTCAGTTGTAATTTTTTATCTTTAATATGCAACTTTTTAATTTTTCCATTTCATTTGAGTATAGAAAATATTCTGAAAAACACATTAATATAAAATTCATACTAATTCAGATAATAATGTATTATAATAAATTTTGTACTTTACAAAATATTTGAATTCCTAATCATTCAATTATATTAAATTTCAAAATTCTAAATATGCTGAATCATATATATATTTACACATAGGATATATATGCACATATAATTATAGGAGTGGTTTAAGTAAACCAACAATTAATCTGTATAAAATAGTCTCATACCACATAGAAATATCAATTATATTTTATATAATTTTATTGATATGCTGAAACAACAGGAAAGAGAAGTAATAAAGATTTTTATCAGGATTTTTATTTTTCACACAAAGCTTATTACTTGTGAATTGTAAACCAGAAATGTAAAATATTGAAATACACATTTTCATGTTTTAATAGCCTTTTAATGAAATTGACAAGAGAAAGATTCAAAATATTCATTGTGTTAATATTTTTTCAAAATTTAATTGACAAAATTTAACTTGTATTTATATGATTTTATTTTTAGTAGTTGTGAAGAACATGGGAAATGATATTGTCATATGAATCCTTTACCCTAATGCTACAATATCACACAGGAGTAATGCAATAAGTTAAGAATATTTTGAAAAATTGCAAAAGGTATTGTTTTCTATTTTGTTTTGCTTGGGAAGGTCAGCTGATAATGTTCTCCAACACAGGGAACCTGGAGAAGAGAGATAAGAGAGCTTCAAAATATCTGTGGGTATTATTGCTCCGTTTTCTTAAATAAAGGCTAGCTGTGATCCGTTGATGAAATAAGACTTCTATTCAGTCAAAAGAAAAAGAAGTTTGGAGTCAGGGTGAGAAGAAGATTAAACTGGAAGTTTCAAGGCAGCTTTCTTCAATGCACTTGTAGAAATAAAGGGCTGCCCAGCATATTTTGTGTGCTTATTGATAATTATTTCATCTGGAGCTTATTTCCACTTGATTTGTTTAAACTTGGTTTCTACTTTTCCTTTGAATTGCTGGTTTTAGCAGTTGTTTTTCAGATTTACCTGCTGAGTTTTCAGATAGATTATTTTACAACTTCTAGAGATATTCCTTATGTCCTGAATTTTCCTGTTTTTTAGGTTTTACCTATTCTCCTAAAACAGTGACTCCTGGAAAGACTGGTGCTTGTGTATACTTTTTTTTTTTTTGTTCTATGTGTCTGGGGAGCAATTGTAGCACTTCAACATTTGCTGATATCATGTTAGGGCATTAGTCTTTTACTCTTTTTTACACCATTTATATTGTCATTAAGATGACAACTTGGATAGAATGCAACGTGAAATGTTTTTCTTGAGTTAGGTTGATTAACCCTCTTGGAAGTCAATGAGTGCTCAAAGATTACCATTTGTACTGTACTTCCTAAACCATTTTTACAGCCATTATTTTATTTCCTTCTCTTAATAACCATGTTAAATCTCTGTGGTTAGAAATGAAAATATTATCCACATTTAAAAGACAAGGAAACCAACACAGGTAAAATATTTATGAGAATAGTTGAGCAACTAAAGGACAAGTTTTGAATTACATACACATCTCTAATTTACAAAAACTCTGGTATAGTTGAAGATGCCTTTACAGATTCAGTAGTAATAACCAATAAAAAATAATAATAAGTTTGAAAAGGATTTTGGAAATATAGATGATTTTCATTTTATTTAGAGATAATTGAGAGTTACTTTTCTGAGAGAGAATTACTGTTTTAAAAATATTGAAATTGAAATAATAAAGAACAATATTAAAGTACATAAATTGGTGTCAGTTTTCCATCTATTTGTACAAAATGTCTAACCATCAAATATATCTCTAAATAGAGTTAATGATGAATTGAGTAAATATCCAGGTTTTGAGTGAAAATTATTAATAAAATATTTAATATGCATTTACTCAAAACTTTACAAATACATATATTATATTTGTAATAGTATTGATATTTTAAAGCTCAGTTAAATCTATTAAATTTATATTAACTTACTAAACTCATAGAAATTTGGATCAAAGATTTTAAGAGACAGCCAGCAATTTTGAAATTTCCTTTTTGGGATTTTATATATTTTTTATCTGTTATACCTATGTTCTCCCTTACCTTCCTACCTTCCTAAGCATAGTTCATAGGTGCTTTATACTTCTTTTCTGATCATTTCAATATCTGCATCATCTTGGAATGATCTTTACCATTTCCTTTGAGCACATATTGTTATTTTCTTTGTGTGTGAGTATTGCATACTTTGGAAATGCAGCCTAAATGTTATTGATGTTTTATATTAGACCATAGATTTTGTTACAGTCCTCTAAAATATTTTTTACTATCTTCAAGTAGCATTTATTTTTTTAATTGGGGTGTAATTGACATATAACATATTAGTTTCAGATGTGTATATTATAAAATAATAACCACAATAAGTGTAGTTAATACTCAAACTCATAAATACAAAAGCTATTTTTTTCTTGTGAAGAGAACTTTTAAGATATATGAGGACTGCTCTGAAAAGGTCCAGACATTGTTAATGCAATAAGAACGGTTTACCTGATAGCAATGTAACCCGGCAGCCAAAGGAGAGTGTTAACTAGAAGGCACCTGAGTGAACAGTGACGGTTTCACTGCACTAGTCAGCGGGCTTGGTAGACGCTATTGAATGGCTGGTACGTTCTTCCCATTCTGTACTTCCTGACAAATTAATTTCCTAATTTTTTTCACTTTCCAAGCCCTTCAAGCAGTTCCCTGCCCTCATGAATTATCTCTGACACAAGTGGAGAGTTCAGCCTGCTAGAAACTTACTCAGGCACAGTGGGGACAAAATTATTCACATATCAATTTCAAATTCCACCAGCCCAGTATGTAATATTTTTCCTTCATTTAGACTAAAAATCTATGCTTATAACTATGATTAATATATATGTTACTATAGAATATAATTGTTAACCCATTTTCCAAACCAAGTCCAGCAATTATTTGAAAGCATAAAATCTGTTGTGGTTTTTATTCATATTAGTGCCTTTTAAATACAAATCAAATATATGTTTAGATATGGGAAATGCTTTTAGAAACCATTAAAGAAGTCATATTTGGTAAAAAAAAATCAAGCAAAAGCCCTAATAACATGTTAGTCATAGTGATTAATGCCCTTCTCTTTGTAATTCAGTTTTCATTTCCCATACAGCCTATATGGTTTGGGAACAGAATTCTTTCTGTGCTCCAGGTCTAAGCTATTCAGTATAATTCTATCAGTAATGGTTATAAGATCTGGAAGGGGCATGTGATCCAACTGAATTTGATAAAATTGTAAGAAAGCTATGCTGGGAAATTATTTAAGTGTTCATTCTTTTCCTGGCTAAATGTTTTGGCATTCAGATGTACAGCAGGCAGTGCTACCACCATTTGTCACTATCAGAGGTCATAACCTTAGGATGATGCCGGCAACCCAGAAGGTAGAATAAGAGACAGAAACAAGTTGAATTCTTAGAGAGTTCATTGAGCTTATGACTCAAATTTACATGACATATTAGTATCCCTGACATGTAATATTCCTTGTATATAAGGTACTATATCTCATTTATTATTTCAAACAATTTGAGGATTTTTGTTGTTGTAAATCACAACATAATGCATTTTAACTGGCATAGTTATTTTAGGAGGTAAAGACAGCAATACTATATTGCTATACAGTATTTTTATGTACCCAAGTGTTTTGATATGAAATATGTAACAATTTTCCTTATAATAGGGCAATTTATATTGCATTTGCCTATTTATTTGTTTTTCTTCCCTACTACTTACTAACATAATTTGTTTTTTTTTAATTTTTATATGTCCACACTTAATTACAATCTCTAGTGTATAGAGAGTGCTGATAAATTTTCATTGAATGAACAGATAAATTGAGGAAGAGAAAGAATCAGAAAACAGCCCTGAGAATACACGGGGTAAATCTCATCCTTGTTCACTGATACTGTATTTCCCTTTTGTGGGGGGATTATATGCCAATGCTCTTTGAATTTACTCTTAGTTATGTGATTAGTTTTGGCACAGAAATGCATTGTGTCATCTCTCAGTTCCAGGCAGAGGTTTTGAGAGCCCAGCTATGCTTTGCTGTGATCCTAGAAGCACACACATATTGATTCACTCTCTGCCTGGGTCGCTTTGTGACAAAAATGAGCAGAAACTTCATTTGCAGACTGTGATGGACACTTAACAGGAACAAAAAAATAAACTTGGTTGTGTTAACCAGTGATATTATGAGGTGTTTGCTACCACAGCATTACCTAAGCCATCAAGACAGAAACATGCCAAAAAATAAGAAATTTCCTGGTGAAACTCTGGTAAAAGGTTATCTGGCAACTAACATATGGTGATTGGAAATTTACATACAGTACTTATTTTAATTAAGTAAATGTTTAAATATTAATAATGTGTATTTTGTACCTTATAAACTATTTAATTTTCATAGCATAGATAGTATAATGTTTTTATTTATTCATAATGTTTGTGACCACACAAGTCTATTTTCTTCTAAAATTGTTTCATTCACTCAGTGATAATTATTCTGTAGCAGGGGGTTTCAAACATATATTCTACAAAGTAGTGAGAATATCTTGTGCTGTAAATGAAATATGTTTCAATGTGCCAAAACTTTCTTACAAATCTATAATTGTGGCTTCATTTGCATGTCATTTTATTACCATTCATTAAAAATCTAGTATCTCTAGTCTTTTCTTTCTCAGATCCTTGCCTTACATAATCAAGTTAAAAGTGTACAAAGATTAGCAGTTGAAGAACTGGCATAATGATATCCTCAATTAAACTGAATAATGATTTTGTTTTGCTTTGATGACATCAGTTTACGTGATAAAATTTTGTTTATTTATCATGTTTATTTATTATGTTTATCTATATGTTTAAAAGACTTATGTAAATGTCTTTTATCAGTTTCTATAATTTACAGCCATGCAGCACACACACACTATGTGCACATACAGACAGTCTTCAAAAACCGACAAGCCATATGCAGTATTTTGGTTGTGTCTTCACAGAAATCATGTTGCCTCCATTTAGATCAGATGATTTTGAACATGAGAAAAATCAAGGTGACAGGTGAAAACACACCTCCGCTCACCACACAGGCTATATTAGAGTACAGGCTAGTATATTCAATGTCACATAGAACCAGTATTTCAGAAATACAAGTTTAACAAGCAAACTCGTATTAACATCTGAGGAATTACCTGGGATCCTGCAGAAACACATGCTGACTCGCTGGGAATTACTTGCTGTTGTCCAAGTAATGAGTGCTCTGAAGTGCCTCCTCACAGACTCCGAGATCATATCGACACCGTAGATAGCATACCTGCTACCACCCACAGCTTTGTGAATGTCTGGATGTTACATACAGAGGGCTAGTCAATAACATAATTTTCCTGAAAATAAAACCAATTACTAGAGAACTAAGTAATGTTGTACAATTTCAATAAGTGTTCTGTGACCTTAGGCGAAGTTCCAAGTCCACAGTAAAAAATGAGTAACAGTTATCCTTGAGTTGTAGGATAAAAACAAGAGATTAAACAGAAGAAATACTTCTTTATAATGATTTTTAGGTTAAAATTCAGAATGAAGTTTGTTTCTTTTCTCTTTCTTTTATGATATTGCATATTTTATAACATTATTTTCAGGTATACAAATAATGTGAAGTGTTAAGATTGAAAAATATTTATAATTTATGGAAGCATTCTATTTTGAACTGAGACTTTGAGTCCTTCAGAAAAATCTTTTGTATTTGTAGTAACATCATTTAAACAGTCATTTTAGTTGAGCACCAGTACCATTTAAAACTGTTTGTTGTATTTTTATTTTACATCAAAAGACAATATAGGATTTGACAGGTAATAAAACTTATTATCTGTTATCTGAGCAACAGATAACATGGTCTACAATTTATGAATCTCTTTCTTGGAGAAAAATACCAAGAGAAACAGCAAAAGTGAAATAGGCATAGAACATTCAAAATATATCAGATGTGCACCTACAAGAGAGCGAGAAAATAGTTTTCGAAAATGGTTACTAGGTCTAGATTCAGCAAAATCAAACAAATAATAATCAATAGCAAATAAAAATACTAAGAGATGATTGAATTATTCATTTTCTTTTAATATTTCAGGATTTAGAAGAGGATAAGAAGAATCTTTAGGTATACGTGTATGACATTTATATTCTTTTCCGCCTATATCCTTCTCATTGAGCAGTCAGGACCTGAGATGAGGCTCATCACTGATGTTGAATATTAAGAGTTTTGTCTATCAAAGACCACTGATCTTAATAATGATGGTGAATAATTTTGCTAAGAAGTCTTTTAAATTCTACTAAGAGACATATGTTTTTATCCTATGGACGCTAAATTAATTTTCTGTAATTAAAAATAAGCTTTTGGTTTTTATCTATTTCTTTTGCTGTTTATTAGTTTTTAGCTCATTTTACTTAATTTTTTCTTAACCTTTTCAACAACTAGATGAGAGGATTATAATGTAACAGATTAATTTGGAAAATAAGGAGAAGATTTCATTATCCAAAGGATAGAATAAGTTGGATGTATTTTATTTCCTACCTATCTCTGTAGAGACCCTTCTATAATTTCTGCATCATTCAATCAATATCCCATTTAGTCTAAGGATAACTCTTTGTAATAACCTCCTAAAGGGAAGAATGTTTGAATTACCATAAATAAGTCAGTGAATTTAGTGATGCAGGGAAAACAGAATCTCTATTCTCTTCCAACTTAGTAACAGCCTATCCATGACAACATATTGGCACAATATTGCTGCTTATTCTTTGAGAAATCCATTTATTTAAGAAGTTGAGGATGTTAGAACTTCAGCATGTGTGTATAGAATGCCAATGATATAAGAAAATGCTCATCATACAAGGGAAGGAGAATAAGGGAAAACAATTTCTGAGAAAGATTTCCCATCATATCCCAAGAGGCTTAATTTGAGTGACTTTCTAGCCCTTCCTAAACACCAAGATCCCCAGACTAAGATGAGTTTCTTCAAATTTCATGATGGCAGTTTACTACTGGCAACACAGCGTAGTTATAATTATTGACAGTACAGCAAAGATTTCCTGAGCTCTAACTTGGCTACCTGTACCATGTGGGTGGTCAAGGTTCTGTAGTCTTTACAGTAGTTTACCTTATCCTCAAGGGATACATTCCAAGAAGACTCCCATTGGATGCCTTAAACCATAGACAGTACCAAATCCTGTATGTACTATGTTTTTTTCCTATGCCTACACACCTATGATAAAGTTTAGTTTATAAGTTAGGCACAGTAAGAGATTGATAACAATAACTAATAGTAATAAAAATCATAACAATATATTGTATATATGTTAGAATATACATAAATGAAAAATAAAGTAAAAAGAGCAATATGCTATTTAAGAAGTTCGTGAAGGTGGTCTCTCTTTCACAATGTGTTATTGCACTATACTCACCCCTCCTCTTCAATGCTGTAAGATGCTGCAAAGCCTAAGTGGTGAGACAGAGTGAGGTGAATGACAGAGGCTTGTGACATAGGGTGAGGCTAGTATTGACTTACTGAGCATATGTTAGAAGATCATTTGCATACTTTGGCATATAATGTTTTTCTTTACTTATTGAGAACTTTCACCTTTTCACTTAAAAGAAGCACTTTATACCTTCTCTTTGCAGCATATCTAACTTGCCACCATTACTATTCTTGTGTTTTGGAGCTATTATTTTTTTAAAAGATTTTATTTATTTATTTTCAGAGAGTGGAGAAGGGAGGGAGAAAGAGCAGTGTATGGTTGCCTCTCACATGGCCCTCACTGGGGACCTGGCCCGCAACCCAGGCATGTGCCCCGACTGGGAATCGAACCAGGACCCTCTGGTTCCCAGCCCACGCTCAATCCACTGAGCAACACCAGCTGGGCCTGGAGCTATTATTAATAAAATAAGGGTTGCTTGAAAATAAACACTGTGATGCTGAGAGAGTTGATTTGAAAACCAGGACAGCTAGTAGGTGACTAATGGGCTGGGAGCATACACTGCCTGGATACAGTGGACAAAGGGAAGAGTCATATCTCAAGCAGGATAGAGTTTAATGCTGCTACTCAGAATTATGCACACTTTAAAATTTATGACTTGTTTATTGCTGGAATTTATCATCTAAGTTTTTGGACCATCGCTGACCATAGGTGACTGAAAGTGTTGAACGCAAAAGCACAATAAGCGGGGAGTCAGAAGAAAACAGGGATTGAAATATGTCAGCAGCTGCAGCGTGTAACACAGGCTGAAACTTACATTCCTAAGCAGTGTTGACAATTTAAATTCAAATACTGAAAGCGTTACTCCTGGGGTGGTTTTAAAGACAAGTGTACAAGTTCCTTGATCCTCAAGATAGGGAGCTTAATTTCCTTCTCTTTAAGTGGCATCTAGGTTTAGTTACTTGCTTTTAGTGAACAGAGAATATAGTAGAAGTGATGGGATTGTATTTCCAGGATTAGGTTTTCAAAGACTTCAACTTTCGTTTTTAATAATCCCCATTTCTCTCTCTCTCCGTCTCTCTCTACCTCTATATCTTTTTTTATTTATCTCATTCTGAAAGAAGCCAGCTGCCCTGTTGCAAGGACACTCAGGCAGCCAAGATAAGGTCCACGTGTCAAGGAACTGAGGCTTGTGGTCAAGAGCTAGCGAATACAGTACGTGAGTGGGTTTGGATACAGATGGCCTGTGGTTTACCGACGACTTATGTGAATGAACTTTGGAATGTATCCTCCCTCAGTTAAGGCTTACAGTAACTAAAGAGGTGGCTAAAAAATTGATTATAAACTTATGAGAAACCTTGCTCCATAATCACCTAGCCAGGTACTTCTAGATCTCTCATCAGAGAATCAATGAGAAAGTGAAAGTTTATTGTTTTAAGAGAAAATTTTGGTTAATTTGTTATGCATCATGAAATGACTAGTACAACTTCCAAAACATCCAGGCCAAATAGGGATCTCTTTGCCTAAATATTAGGATTTGTCCATTTTAAACTTATTATTTTTAAATGAGATGCTTTGTCCAGGCTTATAGTTTTCTTAAAACTAGACTAACACTGATAAGATTCTAACAATAAGAAAGAAGCTATTACTTACTGGTCATTTAATTTGTGGCATATACCTAGTACCACATCTAATTTAATATTTATATAAAAGTAAAGGATTATACTTGGATAGTTTACATAGTATTTATACATGATATATATATAATTAAAGTATGATTTATTAAATTTAAGGGATCTACTTGACTTATCTCTGGTCTTATGATTGCAACAGAAAATCAAGATTTTATCCTATCAGAAACATTACTGCCTGTACCCTAACATCTTTATTCCAATATCAAATTTTCCTTTATAGTTGATGCCTTTAAAATAATTATATAGACTATAAATAATTATTTCTTGCTCATTTTTCACTAAGTGACTCTAGATATTAGAGACAATATTGATTAATAATATATCATGGATTATTTTATTTTATAGTGAAATGATTAGTTTCTTTGAGGTAATGAATGAAAAATAAAAACAATAATACAATGAAATTAGTAACATAGAATCATGAGGGATAATTAAAAATGTATCTGTTGATGCTGAAGGATTATTCAAGAGAAAATGCAAATGCTTCCCTAACTCATATTTCAAAGAACACTTAAGAGAATAAACAAAAAACAAAAACAAAAATTTGACCATTAAACCGTATGCCTACGGTTGTGTGCAGGAATTTTTATGCAGAGCACACAAAACAGACATACAATTTATTTGTCTCAGGAAGGTTTGCGAATGGAGAATTCCAGTAAAAGAAAACAAGTTTTGGCAGTGAGGGTCTTTGAAACACTGCTGGTGTTGATTTTCCATTCACGAATATTTTTTTTTATCCGTTCTTGTGTGTCTGGGTTTTTTTCCCCTCTTTTATGCTTTGTCAGTGCTGTTGAATGTTGATGAGACAGTACTTGGTGTAAACATCCTCAGGCAATTATTTTCAGATGATAAATTTAGGATCTAAAAACTCAAGCTTTACTTGCAGAGTGCAGTTTGGGTCAGGTTGCCTAATTACATATGGTAGCCATGGGATGCTGAGGATACTTAGGGAGAAACAGATATGCTTTGCCAAATGTAATGGGTTTAGTAGAACACTAATAATAGGGACTTACAAAAAAAAATCAGAGAGAAGTTCCAAGTAATTTCTAAGAATTTTAGGGGAAATAAAAACTGTACATTGTTGTAATGTTTTATTTAATAGAAAAATAAAAGTTTAAATAAGAAAGTCAATTGTTCTATATTGAATAAAGTAAGCTACACTGAAAAATAAACAATATTAAATAAGCGATGTCCAGAATATATTTTACATCATCATTGATTAAGTTTATACTTTTGAAATGCCACCTATTTATCAGATAACTTCAGTATTAAAATAAAGTTAATTATATCTACTCTTGTTCAGTTTGTCTAAAAGATCAAATTATGCCCTGGCTGGTGTAGCTCAGTGGATTGGGTGCAGGCTGGGAACCAAAGGGTCCTGGTTCAATTCCCAGTCCGGGGCACAAGCCTGGGTTGCGGGCCAGGTCCCCAGTGAGGGCCATGTGAGAGGCAACCACACATTGGTGTTTCTCTCCCTCTCTTTCTCCTTCCCTTCCCCTCTCTCTAAAAATAAATAAATAAAATCTTAAAAAATAAAGATCAAATTATGTAGGTTATAAAATACAAAATTGTCTAAATTCCAAGTGACAGTGTTAATCCAGATGTCACATAAGGCCAGTGAGTGCAATGACATTGTTTTTAAAATTATAATTAAGGTTCTATGTGCATATAGTTTACAAATCTCACTGGGTATAAAAACTAATGATGAAAAAGAAAAGGACCTCAGGCTGCTACTTTCATCCTACTTTCCCTCCTTGTCTTCACGCTTCTAATTAACATGCGGTACTGCTGTTTGGGCCTGTACCAGTTTTAACCTTATCTACAGGCATGTTATATCTCCAAATAGGATTCATATCTCTCATCCTACAGTTCTCTGAAAACACTTGCCCTTTTATCATTCTGCACTTTTATCATATTTTTGTCAAATCAGTGATAATTATGTATTTTTATATAATTATAGTTTCCTCCGAGCTAAAACGTGACATATATTGTTTTCTTTATTACATATTCATCTTTTTTTCTGGAGTTAGTATTTCCCTTGCATGATTCACTTAGCTTTATTTATAAAATGCATATTGTTATTTCAGCTATTTCACCACATCTGCCAAAACCAACCAATATTTTCAAAATGCTCAATTGTGTAACTTCCACATTTTTTTCCTGGTATTCTCCCTCTCAAAACTTTATTGTAGCTGGTTCAGTATGAAATTTGTGTGGCCTGATGCACTCACTGTGAACACCATGCAACTATTCTGTCATTTTGGGAATTTCTATTCATATTTTCTTCTTTTGGAATGCCTGTTTGCTAGGTAGCTTGTGGTGCTTTTCCTGGTTAATTCATTATTAGGTGCAACACACTCTCTGTAAGAATCCAAGAAACAGTGCAAGGAAGATCAATTTTCTGGACTTGCTTGTATGTCTTTATTTTACATAGGCATCTGGTTTATAGTTTTATAAATGTAGTGAGTTGAATGATGATTTCGAAAACATATCTGTGTCCTAACTGCTACAGTTTGTGAGGCTACACTTTTAGAAAAGGGTCTTTGAAGATGAATAATTCAATAAAATACCTCAAGATCAGATTATTCTGGATTTAATGTGATCCAATGACAAATGCCCTTATAGGAGAAAGGTGATGGGAGCTTTGAGACTTAGACCAAGAAAGAAGAAGGGCATATGAGGATGGAAGCATGGACTGGAGACATGCAGCCCTGGCCAGGAATGCCTGGAGGCACCATCATCTGGAAGAGCCACGGACGGATTCTCCCTGTGAACTGCAGGAGGAAGCACTTCCTAAAAACCCTCCTTTTAGAATCCAGGCCTCCATAAATGTAAGAGTATAGTTCTGTTGTTTTGAAATACCAAAATTGTGAAAATTTCTTATGCAGACTAATGAAACTAATAAGTGTAATAAAGGTTTTTATATAGAAAATGTTTTCAACAAGTATTGTATTTTAAATTATTTATTTTTGTTGTACTTGCATTCAACATTGTGTTTGGAAAAGTCAAGTCTGATATTCAACAATTTGTAATAAATTTTGATTTTTTTCTCTAAAAGCTTTAAAATATTTGCTAAATCACTCATGTTTAAAAATGTTGTACTGATATCTTGGTATTATTATTATTATTATTATTATTATTACATTGAGATTGGAACTCATTGGAACTTTTCAAGTTGGAGATACATCCTGAAAAGTTTTTTGATTTTTTAAATAAAATAATATTCTCTGGCTTTTTTTTTCTGTCTTTTTTTCTATAATTATTATTATAGGATCCATCAAGTTTAATATTTAAAATTTTTCTAATCCTAATTATATATATATTTATCATTTTTATTGTTATTTCATTGCAGTTGTCTCAATTTTTCCCCATTTGCCCTCCTCCACCCATCCCACCCCTCACTCCCACAGTCAATACCTACATGGTTGTCCATGTCACTGAGTCATTCATATATGTTTTTTATCTAGTTCCTCCCCTTATTTTCCACCATAATCCCCCTCCGCCTGCCTCTGGTCATTTTAAGTCTGATCCATATTTCCTTGCCTGTGGTTTTATTTTGTTTGTTTATCTTGTTCATGAAGTTCCTGTTATAGGTGAGATCATACAGTATTTGTCTTTCCCTGGCTGACTTATTTCATTTAGCATAATGCTTTCCAGTTCCATCGATACTGTTGCAAAAGGTAGGAGTTCCTTCTTTCCTTCTGTTTTGTAGAATTCCATTGTGTAAATGTATCACAGTTTTTTTTTAATTACTTTATTGTTGTTCAATTACAGTTGTTTGCATCCTCTCCCCTCCCCCCTCCCCCCAGGCCCCACCTCCCCCCAAGCCTCCCTCCTTCCCCTTAGTTCCCTCCATGTGTCCTCTACAGTGATTCCTGAAAACGTTTCTCCCCATTGTCCCCTCCCCGCTCCCCCCAGGCCATTGATAGACTGTTCTTAATTTCAATGTCTCTGGTTATGTTTTGCTTGCTTTCTGTTTTTGTTGTTTATGATCCAGTTAACGGTGAGATAATATGGTATTTGTCCCTCACCACCTGGCTTACTTCACTTAGCATAATGCTCTCCAGTTCCATCCATGCTGTTGCAAAGGGTATAAGCTCCTTCTTCCTCTCTGCTGCGTAGAATTCCATTGTGTAAATGCACCATAGTTTCTTGATCCATTCATTTGTAGATGGGCA
>PVJI01021993.1:0-26101 GCA_004026765.1 Micronycteris hirsuta
GCCGGCGTAAAAATCATGCTCTTGGAAAAAGGAATTCCTTAAAGAGAAATTGGATTAACTTACTTCCTAGGACTTGTTACTTGCTGGGACCCTTCCCCCGGAACCAAGGGATTATGCTAATGGTTGCCCAGAACATCTTGCATTGCTAATGAATAGCCATTCCCATTTTGCTGTATCCGGAGCTTCCCAATAAAAACCCAGCTAAGCCACGCTCGAGGCTTTTTTCCTGGGATGAGAGGAATCAAGCCACGTGGCCCCGGATTCTTTCCCTCCGCGCGTCTCAGTGTGAGATTCTTTCACGCATTCGGTTACGGTCACCCACAGGTTTCGGTTGGAACGAAATCCCCATGACAGTATCTTACTATAATAAAAAAAAAAATCATCTCAAAATGGATCACAAACCAAACTGTAAAACTTGAAACCACAGTTTCTATATACAACCATGGAATAAAATCATACATACCTATATACATGCACACACAAATACGCAAATATATTTGCCCCAAATTCCTCCAAAATTATACAAATATGACTATGCAATATTCCAAACCTCCAAAGTAGGTTTGGAGAACCTACTTTATTTCAGACAATTGCCCAGGCACATAAATATATTGATATGCAAAGAGATAGTCTTTTGTCCTCAAAAACTGTACTTTAATGAAAAATAGAGTTCAGTAACTGGATAAAGAGTAGTGGGTGTCATTTAATAAAAGGCTACTTACAGGAGGGCACTATACAAAGGCAATATTGGAAAAAATACATAAATTAACTCAAGAAATTAGTCAGGAAAATATCTTGGTAAAAAGTGTTTGAGGCAGGGGAAAGCAGGGCTGCTTGGAGATTGTAATGCGGATGGAAGGTTTCGGGGCTCCTGAAGAGGTGGGTGTAGTTCGTATCAAAAGAAGTCACAAGACATGAGATAAAAAGTCAGTCAAAGAGTGTTCTTGAGTTTATTTTACACCATAATATGAAGAAACTCAAAATGAATAAAAGGCTTAAATGTAAGTCGTGAAACCATGAAAATCCTAGAGGAAAACACAGGCAGTAAAATCTCAGACACCTCTTTTAGCAATCTTTTTGCCTATATGTCTCCTAGGAGAAGGAAAATAAAGAAGAAAATAAACAAATGGGACTACATCAAACTCAAATCTTCTGTACAGCAAAAGAAACCATCAACAAAATGAAAAGGGAACCGACCATATGGGAGAACATATTCGCCAATGATACATCTGTTAAGGAGTTAATTTCCAAAATATATAAAGAACTTACACAACTCAACACCAGGAAGACAAAGAATCCAATTAAAAAATGGGCAAAGGATTCGAATAAACACTTCTCCAAAGAGGACATACAGATGGTCAATAGACATGTGAAAAAATGCTCAACATCCCTGACTAATCATTAGAAAGATGCAAATTAAAACCACAATGAGATATCACCTCACACCTGCCAGAATGGTTATCATCAATGAACCAACAAACAAAAAGTGCTGTCGAGGATGTGGGGAAAAGGGAACCTTAGTACACTCTTGCTGGGAATGTAGACTGGTGCAGCCACTGTGGAAAATATTATGGAGTTTCCTCAAAAAGTACAAATGTACCTGACTCATTCATGATCCAGTGATCCCATTCTGGGAATATATAAAGTCTGTCTGATAGAAGCCCAGCCATTGTTAATATAATGAGAACAGTTTGTACAATATCTATGTAACTTGGCAGCCGAGGAGAGTGGACTGGAGTCTATATCAACAATGATGACTTCACTATACTATCAGAGGGGCAGTAGACACTGTTAAGTGAGCATGTGTACTGTGTGGCCATCACATTCAAAATGACTGAGCAAATAGAGCAATGAATCTCCATCAAATTTTGTGTTAAGCTTGAACATTCCTCCCTGGAAACTATTTGGATGATTCAGAAGTCCACAGCTATGGGTGACTGGTGACTGGCAGCTTCATCATGACAACCTTCCTGCTCATGCATCACCTCTCCTGCAATGATTTTTGCGGAAGTATCAAGTCACCCAAGTGACTCAGCCCCCCGACAGCCCAGATTTGGCACCCTGTGACTTCTGGCTTTTCCCAAAACTGAAAATCATCTTTGAAAGGGGAGAGATCTCAGACTGATAATGAGATTCAGGAAAATACAACAGGGCAGCTGATGGCAATTGGGAGAACTGTGTGAGGTCCCAAGGTGCCTACTTTGCAGGGGATTGAGGAGCACTGCCCTCTGTACGACGGTTCGTGTATCTTGAATCTTCTTCAATAAATGTCTCTGTTCCATTGTATGAGGATGGGTACTTTCTGGACAGACCTCATATATCTATGTCTTAACTTTAAAATTTGCATTTAATGCTCTGGCCTACTCAACTGCTTTTATACCTAGAACAAACCATCTCCTTACTTCTAAAACCTACTTACTAGTCCTCTCTTTAAACACTTTCTCCAAGAGCTTCATTTTTTAAAATTCTTGTATTCTCTTAGGCCTGCATGTCACTAGTTTGGAACTTTCTTGACTCCCAGACATAAGTAAGGTGTCCTTATTAAGCATTTCTTTTTAAAATTTTTTAATTTTTAATTTTAACAATTAAATTTTTTATTTTTTAAATCTTTAAAAAAATGTTTTAATTTTTTTTTATTTTAACATTTTTATTGTTGTTCAAGTACAGTTTTCTGCCTTTCCCCCCCAGCCCTTCCCACCATCCCACTCCTTCCCCCTCCCTTCCCTGTTTCCCCACCCCCCCTTGCTATTGTCCATGTGTCCTTTATAATTGTTCCTACGAACCTTTCTGAAGCAGTCTTAACTCTTCCTAGCATTGCCTTTTAATTTCTTGTTTAAATGTTTGGTATTCACAATATTGAGCTACCAACAAGTGAGTATATGTCAGCCCTAATTATATTTCTGCTGCTGGAATTAGCACATTGGTTGGAACAGAGTAAACATTCACTAAGTGTTTGTTAATAAATGAATAAATAGGTTGAATAAGTTAATCAACAAACTCAATCTATATGAATATCTCAGTTCCCCCTTATCAGCATATTATCTCTACATCCAAACAACAGCTACAATTTCTTAATAAAAACCATTCAAATACTCAGTGATCTTTTTAATCAAAATGACTAACCATTATTGAAATAGAGCTTTTAATTGATGAGGTTTATTAAAGAAAAACATTATGTCTCCATTGTGAATAATTTTTTCCTCTGGTAAGTTTTGGAGATATCTGGAGACATTTTTTATTGTCCCCATCAATAGCTGCTGCTGCAACTTGGAAAGACAGAGGCCAGGGATTCTGTTAAATGTCTTATAAGGGACAACACAGCCCTCTTCCTCTCCAATCCAAAATGTTAATAATGGTAGGGATTGAGATCATTTCTATAAAATGCAGTGGTTGACAACTGGCCAGTTACTACATGATAAGCTCTAAGAATGTGAAGTTTCCAATTTACATTTTTATAGAATGAAGTAAACAGAAAAGAGTAGCACATTTTTTTAAAATTCTCACTGAATTAGCACTTAAGCCTCAAAGGTGACAACAAGGAAATTGCTTTTCTGAATCAAGTGATGCTTTATAATGTAGTCAGACTCCATATACCTTGCCGATGCCACACTCAGGATGGTGGCTCAATAGCTTTGAGACACAAAAGTAAGAAGTTGGGGAGTATCTAAACACAACCTGTATTTTAAAGAGAGTCACAGAGAATTGTGGTCATTGCTTTTTGAGGATTTACTAAAAAATGATTGAACAGGTTCTGCTATACTTAGACATTAACCTAGTTTCTTCCATACCATTTTTGGCAGCCTGTATACATAGAAGATAGGGGAAAAGGGAAGAGTAGCAAATTCTAGGACGTGTATATATTAAATTAAGCACTTAATGGAAGGTCGTGGGTATTTTCTCCTTCATTTCCATGGGAGATGCTCCATCCTAAAGCCAAGTACATAGGCTTCAAGAACCATGAATAGAGATTGGGAATATTCACAAAAAGGGCAAGTCGTATCTTTCTTCTTTTTCTTTTTAATTTTTTAACTTATTGTGGTGGAAAATGTTTGTAAAATCACGTAAGTATCAGGTGACCAATTCTATGATGCATCATCTGTATATTGCATTGCGTGTTCACCACCCCAAGCCAAGTCTCCTCCCATCACCACGTGTCCCCTCTTGACCCTCTTCTACCTCCTGAGTCACTTTTCCCTGTGTTTGTCACCATAATGTTGTCTGTGGCTATGAGTTTTTTTCCTAATTTGAATATTTGCTTATGCAGGAAACTTGCTGATCAGTTTCCTATGCTTGCTGAGCAGAGAATAGCTTTCGACAACAACGGCAGGGTATAAAGGGTGAATGGCAGCTGAACAGCCTGCACATGTATTTCTCTTTAATATGATGTGACAGGAATGAAGTTTTTCATGGGTCTAGTGAGCCTGCAGAGTGCAGCCAGAATTAATACGTCTTGCTGTTGCCTCAACCCAGTGTAAAAAGATATGGAATCTGCACTAAGTGATGAGAGTCTAAGTAGGAGACTGGTGGAAAAGTTTATATTAAGCTAGAGCTCTCCAGTCAGAGAAGCATGCAGTGGGTTTCGGTGGGTACTTACTCACATCAGCACTGAGAAACTACCTTCTGAATGCCTACAATGCAAAGAATATTGCATGGCTCTTTGCCAAAAATTCTTCCTTTTGACTCTAGTATATGAGAACCTAGACCGAGAAGAAGCATGCAAGAAGTGAACAAGACTATTACTTTTCCAAACAATGGAAGCAGGGAAGAAGTATAATTAAATTATATTTGAAAGGAGTGTCAATTGAGTTCATTAGGATCCTTTAATTATTAAAATTACATTATTAAATTATTAAAAGTCATTAAATCTGAAAAAGTGATATAGAATTCTGAGGGTACAGAGATTTTACTATCAGAATTTGTGGCACAGATCAATGTAATATAGAACTGTTTGAGATTTGTGTCACAATAAGTTTTCATATTACTCAATAAATCAATCTCTTAGATAGATGCATTTTTTTAATTTTCATTTATTTATTTTAATTATTTTATTGCTGTTCAATTACAGTTGTCTGCATTTATCCCTCACCACTCACCCCTACCCCAGCCAAACCCATCTCCCTCCCTTGCTTCCAATCCCTCCCTTGGTTTTGTCCATGTGTCCTTTATAGTTGTTCCTGAAAACCCTTCCCCTCCTTATCCCCTCCCACCTCCCCTCTGGTTACTGTCAGATTGTTCTTAATTTCAATTACACGCATTGTTTTCATATCACACTTTCTTTCTGCAGAGTTCAGTGGATTTTCTCATTTATCAAACAATCTTTATTCATACAGAGAGTGAGGATGGAAAAGTTGGTTTCCCCCAAGAGAGTAATCTGAGACTGGGGAAAGTTAATTGGCCCAGTTAAAATCATAGGCTTAGTCATAAACTGTCCCAAATACTTTACTCACTTAAATCCACATGTGCAATCTTAGATTGTAAATAAGTCAGTTTCTGTGAAGATGTTGTAACAGTTTCATTCTTACACTGGAATTTTCAGATACTTGTGGTAGAAATAACCTATTATTTTAATGTTCTTCTTCTTTTAATTAGGAAGTCTAACACATATTTTAGGAATTAGTTATGTGCTTGAAAGTGTTGGGTAAGATTGTATGATTCCAATGCTAACAACATAAGCGGATATTTGTAGGTGTCCGAGGACTATACATGCAACCGAAAATTAAGAGTTAGGTAGGAGGGAAACACAGAACAATGAACATGACACTTAAATCCTCCTTTTCTTCAAATATATCTGCTAAATGAAAATGGCAGCTAAGGGACTGGAAAGGTGAGTGGAGTCTTTACTGGCTATACCAGACTTAAACTGAACATCAGAACTGCTAAAGTAGAGAGGCTTCATAAACAACCCAGGCCAAGACTTGAGGTCTTGAAGTTTATTCATTCTTGATCAAGATAACATGATCTAAATTCTAGAGCTTCTAATGATGTCTATAAAGTTTTATTAGATATTTCTAGTATTTAATAAAAAGTAGCCTGGCAGTTTAAAGTTATTGAAGTTACAGCACATTAAAATAATTGTGACTTCATATTTAACAAAATAGATAATGACATGGAAATTTCAGCAGAGAACAAGAATCTATGAAGAAAAAAAATAAAATTATGTAACTGGAAAACTGATACCTAAAAGCTAACAACAAAGTAGATGGATGTGATAACAGAGTGGGTACAGCTGAAGAGAGAATTAATGTAAAGGAGGACAGGTTACAAGAAAATATCCAAGTAGTGGGTATATTACTACTTCTATTATAGTCTTTATTATTACTATTTTTTATTACTACCCCTACCATTACTTTTACCATCAAAAATATCAGTTAACAATTATTAAACACTCACTGTATGTTGAAATGATTATAAAAGTTTTAGTGCAATAATCTATTTGATTCAAATTAAAATCTTATTATGAGAAAATTAATATTGACTCCATTTTATAGATGAGAAACTGAAGCACACGAGATTAAGTTGCTTGAGATCATATATTTAGCAAATAATTAATATCAACTCAATCATTCTACTAATCTCACTACCGATTGTCAAAATGATTGTGTTGATAGCTGGTGAAAATAAAAGCAAAAATGATTGGAGGGAGAAAAGGTAGGAAAGGCAGAGAGATGGACGCTGGACATTCCTTATAGCAGACTTACTTTCTAACTTACCTTTTTCAAGTTTTCCATTTATATGTCTTTCTCTAGAAGGCAGCGTTCCTATGACAGCTAATACTTGATCATTTTGACTGCGTATTAGTTTAGGATGGGGAAAGGGAAAATACGGTATTTGATCCGTGTTCCTAACTTTGCCATCCATAATATTATTTAACAAAACTTTCAATAACAACCTAATGTTAAATACTGACTGTGGATTTTTGTACTGGGAATAGACTTACTTCTATCTGATGTTTTAGAGAAGCTAGAAGTTTTATGAGCTGATGTTGAGAAAGCATATTAAATTCAAAGTAGATATTTGATAGGCACTGTAGATTTTATTAAAAAACAAGCAGAGAGAATTATGCTGAAAACATGTGGAGCACATGCTGAGATGAAGTGTTGACAGTATCTTTGAAGTTCTTAGCATCTCCAACTTTTAGAGGATTTATAGTTCTGAAAATTAAAAAGTCATTGGAAAAATAAATACTTGTATCTACAGTTTATTCTCTGAAAATGCCAGTGTTTGAAATATTTGATCACAGTGTTTTGAAAGTGTGAACTCACTGAAGAAGGGAGAGAGCTAAAGGTTTCACTAGGACAACCTATTTAAGTAACATTCCAGGCTTAGGGGGACATAAAGCCTTCAAACCCCCAGGTCTCCCTTAAAGGGCTATATTTTATTATCTCTTGAAGCTTTAGTACATGCCTTCTATTTTCTCTGACCTTTCTAAAAGTATCTGTCGCTTTCCATTTTTTAACAAAGAGTTCAATATGGACCATTAATAATATAAAGAGTAGAGGTGCTCTCAAAAAAACAAAAAAGTATCTGAGAAAGGTTTATCTGACTTAAAAAACGGTTATTAGTTATAATAATCCCCTGCCCCCTTATCTGCTGTTTGGCTTCTGATGACTTCAGTTATAGAGTCAACCATTGTCTGATAATATTAAGTAAAACATTTTAGAGATAAACAATTAAAAATTTTTAAATCACACACCATTCTAAGTAGTGTGATGAAATCGTATGCTGTCCCATGCTCCTTTCTGCTCAGGATTCAAGTCACCCTGTGTCCCACATCTTCACGCTGCATGGGCCACCTGCCCTTTGCTCACCTAGAAGCCAGGCGCCTTGGTTGTCACATCAGATCCACTGTCGTGGTGGAATCACAATGCTGGTTGGTGTTCGAGTAACTCTTATTTAACCTCGTAAAGGCCCTAAAGCACAAGATCACTGATACTGACGATTCACACATACCAAACAGAAGCCATGAAATGTTTCCTTTAAGCAAAAATGCGAGTGTAGAATCAAGATAGTTGGAGAAAGAGGGAGACTGCATTCACATAACATTTTTACAGTATGTTGTTATAATTGTTCCATTTTATTATTAGTTATTGTTAATCTCTTACTTTCCCTAATTTTTAAATTATACTTCACTATAGTTATGGCATATATAGGGAAAACACATAATATATACAAGGCTCAGTATCATTTTCAGTTTCAAGAATCCCCTAGGGATCGTGCAATGTATTCCTCACAGAAAAGCGGGAACTACTGTATATTCACTGTATAGATAGTCTAAAATACATTTTCTAAAACAGTTAAAATAGAAAATATATATCCAAAGTAATAAAGGTTACTACATTATATACTTGAATAAAACTAAACATACGAACGGGCAATGTGACATTTACTTATACAAACAGAAATTAGGAGAAATATGAAGGAGTGGGGACATTTCACTCTTTTTATGGTTATCAGAATTTTTGACATGCACAGATATTTGAAACTTGAAAAATGATTTAATTTTTTAAACCTATTCACAACACTCCGATTATGATTTTTTCATTTCATTTGTTAATGACAATCCTCATCATTATCACTTCTTATGCTTCTGCACATTCTAAGGTCAAAGGAAGTGATATAAGACAATTCCAGTTGTGCTTTGTCTCTGCTAAGTTTAAATTTTTGATTAATACTACTTAGTATCAGTAAACTACATAAATCTCACAAAATATCCACTTTTCTAATTAAAAAAATCTTGTTCTTTTATTTAGAAAATATTTTCAAAAGTCCACTATATGCCAGTAACTTTTTAAAGCCTTGCTCTCAGGGAGCTTCCTTTGCTAAAGGGAAAATGGACATAAAAAATTAAGTATTATGAAGACTTTAACAAGGTTAATGTGAGAGAGTGTGATCTGAGTGAGGAGCTAATTTAAATGAAATGGAAGGTAAGCCTTGCAGAATGGGTGAGCTTTGAGCAGAGACCGGACTGGGAGGAAGAAGTCAGGCAGATGAGCGTGGGTGGGGGAGCACCCCGCGGCAGGAACAGCACGCGCTGTAAGTACTGGAGATTCGAGCGTGCAAGTGCCGGAAACAAAGTCCTCGTGGCAGGAGCACAGAGAGACAGCAGTGCAGGGAGTGAGTCAGAGAACAGGAAAGGCCGCCGTCAGAAGATGCAGGAATCTGTCGGCATAGTCCAGGTGAGAAATGCTGACGGGTGGACTGGTGGCCGCCTCAGAGATGGAGCTGAGTACTCGGCATTCAGAACACGTGCATTTATTGACTTGTAAGTCTTTAATTAAAATGAACCTATGCATGTATTTACTGTTGATATTACATTTTAGATTCTAGTGTATCCCTTCAATTAGTTTAATTAATATAATTTATTTGTTTCTCACTTAATCACTGACAGCATTTATCAGGTCCGAAAGAAAACTATATCAGGAACTTAATAAATCAGCAAATCTGTGAGCAAAATCAGCAAATACTTTCACCTCTGAGCATGATGATAAAAATGGAGGAATGTTATTTTTTAAATACAATTTTATTTTATATAAATGAAATATGATGAGTTTGGCAGCTCTTCATTTATCAAGCAGCAATGTGCTGAATAAGTTCTTTAGACAAACTGACTGAAATTTGAAATAACACCAAGAAATTTATTTGTGAATTTTTAGTTAATTTTATGTCAGTATCACCGTACATATTCTACATTTCTTTAATGTACCCCAATGGTCCATTTCTATAACCTACAATATGAGGAGACAGAATTTCATATTATATATGAAAGTGAATGACCTATGTGTATACAATACAGAGATCATGTATTTGAAGATCCAAAACCAGCTTCACGTCTTTCAGAACTCCACCTCCCATTTTTGAGACAGAAATTTCTGAAAGCCATCCTAAAGAGTTTTCTGCTTTAGCTGAAGCCTTGTAATGCCTATAAGAAGAGCCATGTACAAAATTTTAGAGTACTAACTCTCCTTAACTGGCTTTGATTCATTAAAAAAGTAATTCAATATTTAATTTAATATAAGGAGAATGTTTGGACAAATATTACATTTTTACAACTAAGCTGTCACTATAAAACTACATTATCTCCATCATCCACATCCTCTTCCCTATTAACTTAAAGTTCATATTGATAGTTTCAATAAAATCTCAGCCTGATCTATATTTTTATTTCATTTCAAACTAATTTATCTTGTCTTTGTTGTTCTGTCTCCTCAAACTTCTCCAGAAAAAAAAAAAAAAAGAATATTCCAATCTCTGAATTGTTACACATATCAAAGAGATTAAATGTATTGCCCAAAGATAAATAGAGAAGGACGGTAAGATAGGGGACTAGCCCGGTCCTAAGTTCCCTTTGCTTTTTGTTCATATTACCCATAAGCCATTCATCTCACTTTATGTATTTGTTAATATGCCCTATGTCTTCCTTACAGCAAAAGCTATATATTCAACTTTTTATCAGCTCAGTGCCCAGCGTATAGCAATGATTTAATAAACAAATGTTATTTTTTGACTATGTTAGGTGGAATGTTCCCCTCATTCTCTCAGTCATGCCTTTTACTCACTGTTTATTTTCATTGTTGAATCTGTTTTCACTTCGAAATATGTTTCCACTGACTTTAAGATGAGAGGAAATAAAAAAATGTTAATGTATGTGGGGCTTTTCATCATCTTGGTTCATCTACTGGAGACAGTCAAATGCAAAAGTGCTTGCCAAAACAGCCATGTATCCCTATCAATTCTTGCTTGCTGAAAACGTAATTCCTTCACACTAGCCAGCAATAAAAAGATTGGGAGCCAAAAAGCAGTGAGTCTACTTTCCTTTCCAACTTCTATCATGCTGTGCATTTGGAACCAACGGCTAAGATATTTTATTCATCTTTTGTCACCAAAGAAGCTTAATTGTTTTGTGATGCCTTTCAATGCAGGTAATTGGTGAAGCTCCAAGAACTGTTAAATGTGACTTGACCATGAGGTCTTAAAGTGCCTCATTAAGTTCCCAAAGATGCACAGTTGGTTTTTTAAAGAAATGTTTCACTTTACAACCCCTAAAAGACAGATTCTGTAAAACCTACTAATCAAGAAAAAACTAACTAGACAGTATGGGTATGTACATCCCAAACTAGACCATAGTTACAATGTCCCAACAATCTAATCCTTGTAACCGTGTCCATTACGTAACAATAGGTGTGGATCTATGACAAATGTGAGGTAAGCACCATTTTGTGCCTCTGAGAATGAGAACTAAGCTTAATAGTGCACTTGCACTTGAGGCACATTTAGTTTTCACAATTATAAACAGTCTGCTAGAACCCATTACAATAATCACATGTAACTCAAAATTACACTGTATACTTCCCATGTGTACAATGTCACCCCCCTGTAGTCTGGCGATGCATTATCCCTAATGCACAGAAGACAGTATTCAAAAAGCTCTTCCTACATATTTTGGCATAAATAAAGGAATAAATATATATACAAGTAAAATATGGATAGATGAACACAGGTACAGGTATAGATATGAATAAATAGACCTATTATCTATATTTATAGTTATAACTGCATCTTACCTATACCTGTATTTATATCTATCTACTATCTATCTATCAATCTATCTATCATCTATATATCTACCTATCTTTAATCTCAAGAGCCAAGAATCCTCTTTATTTCAGACTAGGAGATAGTGCCTAAGTAGTTTTCATTTATACTCTTTCAAATGTTTTATTTAAGCTCTTCATTTAAATTAAGTTGTTTCTATATTTTACTCAGTATTTAAATCAAGTTTCAAGCTATAGTAAATGCAAAATAATTTAGCCAGAATTTTAATGATACTCATAAATTATTACATTCATTTTAATATGTCTATTAGTAAATTCACCCTAATATTTTATACCTGATTTATTATCCTTTACACCATTAGGTTTCTTCACATTTTGCCTTTAGACTTACATTTTGAGATAAGTAAAAGGACAGACATAACGATGTATAAGGGGATGAATCATTGAAAATTGGGATAATTAAAACAGAAATAAATAAATACATCGTTTTCTTAATGTAGAATGAGGGACATAATTCTTATGCATGTTAAAGCTGATGAGACTACATATTAACTTTATTTCTCTTAGAGTTCTTAAGAACTGTTGTATAAGAGTGGGTATTAAATTACTATGTTTTGTTTGTTGAGTCCATAGAAACATATTATGTTATTTTTTTCCAATAGTAATTAAATGCAAAGTCCAAATTAAATATATATACACTGCCACACCAAAAATAGAACATATTTCACCTAACCTACACTTGATTATTCTTCACACCGTTAATGAAGTTTTATATAGTGTCCTAACATTTGGCGGAAGCTTAATATAATATAACATAAAAGCTGAGATAAATATGATTTTATGAATACATTGCTCCTTAATGCAGTGTTCTATGTCTGTAGCAAACCCATGTGTATATGGAGAAAACAAGTTGGATTAATGGCTTTCAAAGTTTGGTCCCAGATAATCAACAATAATATCACCCGAAAAACTGAGAAATGCCAATTATCAAGACCCATTTAGGATCTGCTGATATGAAAGTCTGTGGTGAAATCCAGAAATCTGTCTTTCAAAAAGAAGTAAGATGGTGATTTGTAGCATTTGCCTATTTCTGTGGTATGAATACTCCTGCCATGGTCACTTTGCCACCATGGCAAACAAGGGGTCTGGCATAAATAATGCCCGTTTTTTATTACAAAATCTTTTATTACAAAGTCCTAAGCACCTAATTCTGTAACATAACAATATCACACTCAGGGATACCCCATGACATTTTAGGTGAAATGTTCAAATTAAAACTATAAATGATTCACCCATATGATTACCCTACCAGACACATTCAAACAGGCGTTACTTCGGCTGGACCCTGTATTACGTCAGTGAATGCTGAGAAGTGCCTATTGAAGATTCTGATTTGAAAATCACTAAGTTGAACTTCAGGGCCGTGGATAAAGGCACAGGCTTAGATATTAGGTAGGTTTGGGTTTAGACCAAGCCTCTTCCACTTATGAGATTACTATTTCAGTCTTAGGCAAGTTATATTACTTCCGTACTTACTAATTTTCTTTTCATAAGAAGGGTCTATGAAAGGGTTGGCCTAATGGTGTGATAGTCAAAGGAGTTAATTTCACTAGAGTGAAGTTGCATCTTACACAGGGATTAAATTTTGAAGTCAATATTTAGGACACAATTTTCTATAGACCAAAACCACCCTACCAAATTCCTTAAGCAAATCTGTATGTCCAAAACAGACTCCTTTTCTTACATTGTAAGAAGAGGTCTCTGCTTCCTCAAGAAGCACCAGATAAAACCCTTTGCCTGTATATAAAAACTGTATTATACAAAAATTTCTTATTTTTAACACTGGATTAATACAGAGTCCAGCGCGATGCTCATTCTGTGGGAAGTTCATGAACTGAATCCAGTGACGATGCAATCAAATCACACCTTACATTCTTGGTTCCCTCCTGAACATAGTGTAATTGAAATTATTTTTCTTTTTATTGCAATCGTTGCTGTTGTCAGTGTTATATTGTTATTTTTTGTTTCTTTTTTCTTTTAGAGGGTGCAGAATACAAATTTTGAAATTCACTTAGTAATTTAAATCCAGATATCAGGCTTCTTTATACTGAATATTTTAATACAGTTTAATTAATGTCATTTTATTGCAATTTGAGTAACACATAGTGGGACATCAATATATTGATTATTTTTGTTCATGGAGACATCTGACTTGAAATCTAGAATGAACAGATTCTCGGCAATTTTCCAAAGACCCTCTCTTTTCCCCACCCTCCAAAAAACTATTGTGGGAATAGTAAGAAGAGTCGCAGAGAAGGCGTAAAACATCCAGTTTCTGTCACTTCTTGAGTTTAACACATTTCTTAGAACTAGGTCAGTACATTTTACTTTTACTACTTTTTGTAAAAGATTACATATATCTTATAGTTCAAATTTCACCAAAATATTCATTTCTATATTTTATCTCAGTACTTCCAGCTGCCTTGTACCCAAATAAATAGTTCCTCTTCTACTCTGACACTTGCTCTATTCAAATGTTTCACAAATTAACCGATTCCCCCTTCAGCTTGGCTGAAAATATGTATTTTCTTTAATCTTTCCTGAAAAGACAGCCATCTAATCAATTTTGGTGTTCTCATTTCAGTCCCTAATTCAATACATTCTATAATTTAACTCTTATGAGAGAGCTGACCAGACTAAATGTAATGCTTTTTAGTCGGAATTGGAAGTTTTAGAAGCACGTTTTGAAAACCACTCACTACTATAAATGGATAGGGGAGATTAACCTGAAAGACATTGATTTTTATCTTGATGTATATTCTGAAGCTCACTGGTGTTTGAACATTTTCAGCTCCTGTGTACCTAAAAGCAATAATACATTTTTTCCTAGACTCTTAAGAATTAATGAGGCTTCTGATATCCATCATATTTAAGCAAAATCAATAAACCTCAGGTTTTTAAGGCTTCTGTAATGCCATTCAAAAATATTGGCTATTTGGATGTTTCTTGCCTGATCATTAAATTTGATGGCAAATGATTCTCAAGAAGATGAGAGACAAACAGAATAAAGCCTATATAGTAAATAGTAGAGCTTTATAATTAAATTTGTATTTATTAAATTTTACAGAGAGAATATTAAAATGTTAATAACCTAATATTCTAGATCATCAGAAACAAACCAAAAAATCCTAATACTGTCCAGTAACGAAGACTTCTTGATTATTATACCATTTGAATAAAAATTCAAAATTCTTTTATTTTTGTATATTTTGTTATAATAACAGAGAGCACCTTTCTTTTAAAAATATATTTCACTAGCCATCAGGAGGTTTGTATACCTCTAACTCCTACATAATTTATGTGTGATTGTGGGTAAGTAACTCCTCCAAAATATATGTCCTGATTCAATATATCTGTTAAGAAAAATTCCAAAAGATTGCAGCAGCAGTGATCACAGGATGAAAAGCTCTCACTTTAATGAAATGACCATATTTGAGGATGCCCCATTTATACTAGTAAATGAGAATTAGTGTGGTTACAATGGAGAAAATGTGTTTTAGAGCCAGGCTGACTGCATTTGAATCCTTCCTTGGTACTTGCTGTTGTGTGATATGGGATATATAACTTAAATGGTCTGAGTTTAAGTTCCTTCTTTAAAAAAATGTGGATTGCCTGGCTGGTGTAGCTCAGTGGATTGAGTGCAGGCTGGGAACCAGACGGTCCCGGTTCAATTCCTAGTCTGGGCACATGCCTGGGTTGCGGGCCAGGTCCCCGGTGAGGCCATGTGAGAGGCAACCATACATTGCTGTTTCTCCCTCTCTTCCTCCCTTCCCCTCTCTCTAAAAATAAATAAATAAAATCTTTAAAAAAATGTGGATAATGTCATTTACCTCATGCAATTGTTAAAGTGATAAATAAATGAAAAATCTAGAATACTAGCTATTCCCTGATATATATTTAAGAAACATGAACTAATTTACCTCTGTCATGTTGGCTTTATTGATAAATATAAAATTTGATGAAAGGTTGTATCAAATATCTAAATGCAAAATAAAAACAAAAGTCTTATGAGCTGCCACTTAAGGAAGACAGGAGAAGGTAAATACAGGGGTGGGCAAAAGTAGGTTTGCAGTTGTGGGTATTTTAAACAGTTTATTCTTGTATTATTTTATTAATTGTTGTATTATTTTCCCTACAAACAACTGCAAACCTACATTTGCCTCAGCCTGTGTAAGGAATGCTGTGTTCACTTCACTTTTGTCCTTGAGATGTCTCCTAAAGGACGTCTGTGGAAACCTTGCCCTGAAGGAACCAGTCATTGCATGCATACTCTAAAGTACTTTCCACAGCCTGCAGTGGCTGATGTGCTCTTTTCTTTGACGGATTTTTTTTTTCTTTTTCTTTTTGTTGTTGCCACTATTACAGATGTCTCTATTTTCCTTCCCTTTGCCCGCCTCCACCCAGCTCTCGACCCCCTCCCCTCTGGCCATCACCACACTATTGTCTGTGTCTATGGGCTATGCATATATGTTCTTTGGCTGATCCCTTCACCTTCGCTCATTCAGTCTCCTACCACCTCCGCCTCCCTTCTGACAGTCGTAAGTCTGTTCCATGTGACTATGTCTCTGTTTCTACTTTGTTAGTTTATTTTGTTCATTAGACTCCACACTCATAAATGGAAGGTAGAGTCTAAAAAGAGCTTGTAAACCTTATTATCCCATGATTAGTCTTCTGAAATAGAAATCATAGTAAAGGTAGTATACAATATAGGGTGTATTACTAAATACCGCATCAAGAGAAGGAGGCCGCAGGTAGGTGGTGCAAGGATTAGGTAAGTTGCTGGGCTCTATTGAGGACCTAGGCTTTTGCTGACTTTCTACACTGACCGCTATCCTTAAAGTATCGATATCTCTCCACGTGGTAGAGATGCCTGCAAAAGTTACCAGGCATCTCATTCTCACATAAAAGTGTCCAAAATTAAAACAAAATGGGATTTTCTCTTATTCATTGAAATCAATGGCCAAGCATTACTGTAGATACTAAGAATACATCAGTGAAAAAAATGACAAAAACCCTGTGCTCGTGGAGTATATATTTAAGGTAGAGAGAAATAAAAAAAAAAAAAACCTACAAGAAAGTAAATGAAATATATTGTCTGCTAGTTAATGAAAATATCACCAAGAAAAATAAAAAAAGAATTAAAAGTTTATGCATGTGTCTCAATGTTGTGGAAGGGGATAGTTGCAATTATACATAGTACGATAAGAGTAGGTTTTAATAATAGGTGATCTTATGCTTAAAATGTAAAGGAGGTTAGAGAAGCTACTTGGAAGTTACCAAGGGGCAGAGCAGTCCAAGAGGGAGTATCACATTCCGCCGAGCTGAACAAAAGATAAAGGGAATGCTGCTAACGAAAGCCCAGTTAGCAAGGAGGAGAAAACCAGGGAGTTGAGGGGGATGGCAGGGAGCCACAGTGTTAAAACAGGGCCAGAATGGCAGTGTATAGATTATGAAGAGAGTTGCAGGTTACTCTGGGAATTGTGACTGCTACTTAGAGTGATACAGGAAGAAGAACAAGGGATGTAAATAAAGGAGTGTCATGATTTGACTTTCCTTCAAAGGGCTACCTTTTGAAATAAATGGCTGCCATATTCTAAATGCACAGAAGAAGAGCAAGGACAGCCAGTAGGCACAGTGACAGTGAATACAATGATCTTTCCTCATTTCTCTCACTTTGTCACAGAGGCAAACGTCTGTGAGAAGCTCTCTATTCCACAAAATCCCAAGTTCGGTTGGGCAGCGTTATTTGCTTACTCTCCAGCCGCAGGCACTGCTGGGGAAGGCGAGCTCTGGCCTGTTCAGTGGGTGCAGTGGAAGAGGGCAAGAAAAATGGGAGAAACGGCTGTTGGTTCCACAATCAATAATGCTTTTCATGGTGGACTAAGAGCATCGATATGCCTTGAAGCTTTTGAGTAGATTAAGTTGATAAAGTTTTACTTTAGAACAACTTTTCTAAATACCTAGAAAAAAAGTAGACCAAGGAATAGCATGACTAGAAGTAGAAAATTCAATTAATTCAGGTAAGACAGGATAGTATCTTGATAGTGGCCTCGGAGTGACTGATCGTGAAAACTGTGGCTGATGGAGAGGAGACATTGATGCTGTAGCTCAGAAGAGAGTTTGGCATGAACAACTGAATTGATCATGCCATAATTATTTAACACGTGTGTGTTTAAGGAAACACTTTCAGAAAGAAAGTAAGTTTATCTCTGATGATGCTGAATTTTTGATAGGTTTGAAAAAATCTAATGTTTTACAATAGGCAGGGTCTGAAGGACAGAAAAAATATCAAAGTTTAAAATATAGATTTTAGGGTTACCTACATACATGTCATTCTTTTTAAAGTGTAATATCTTTAATCTGGAAAGAATGGGATTGCGTCAAGATGATGTTCTAAACAAATACTTTTAGTCTCTCTCCTGTTCTACATGCAATGAGGTGAGAAAAAGAGAAAGAGAAATGCAAATAGCAGATAAGAGAAGTTAAACAAAATCATATGAAGGAAAGCTACTAGCAATGGGTTACAAATATTTGTTCTCAGAACATAAAAATTATATACACCGTAATCTTCAGAAATACACAGAAGAAATGATAATGCCAAAACATGAGAGAAAATATTGCTGCATAATCAGATGTTATTCCAGGAGTCAATTCAAGAATTTCTCCCTGAGGAAAAGTGCATATTTATTGTCAGTAGAATTCATAGCCTCTGAGACTGGAAAAGTGACTGGTAATGAAAACAAGTGTTATTGACAAGCTCCTGTGATCATGCATGCCTCATCTGTAATCATAAATTTAAGGGGATGCATGTCAGCAGCTTTTCTTGTTTCTGCAAATTAGGTGGAATTTTGGATGTGATCATCATTGGGGTTTTGCCAAGTGAGCAACACAGAGGGAGACTGGGTCATGTGTTTTGTTTGTATTAAGGGATAAATTAAAGGATATAAGCTGTATACTAGAGTCAATTGCCTGCCTGGGGATGGTGGCTGAGACTGGCAAAATGGTAATGTCACTGGATTGTATGATTGAGAAAAATAGAGGAGTTTGTGAAATATATGAAAAGTGAATTGAAATGTTAGAGTTTGTAATAAGAGAGTCTTCTTTAAATCAAGATCTTGGGCGTCATATATTTATTGTTAGTAAAAAAAAAAAGTCAAGGAAATGACTGTGAGATGGGGTAAATAAATGGACCGGAGGGAAAATTTATTTCAAATGAGGATGCCAAGGATCTGAAACTTTTAGTGGCATGGACACTTAACCTACCAGATGCTGAAGACCACAGAGTAAGCAACAATTATAAGAAAGAATGGCCCAGGTGTTAGATTTTGAAATGTCATGGAGTGGAGTTGGATAACATGAGTTTCTCAAATGTTAGGATTTAAGGGAGTATTATGAACTGAATGTTTGCATCACCCTCCTCCCTTGATTCTTTTGTTTAAATCTAACTCTCAATGTGATGGTATTTGGAGGTGGGGCCTTTGGGCGTTAATTAGGATGAGGTGAAATCATGTGGGTTGAGGCCCTCATAATGGGCTTAGTGCACTTATAAGAAAAGAAAGAGACACTAGATCTTGGCCTCTCCTTCCACACACAAAGAAATCGCATGAGCACACAATGAGATGGCAGCCGTCTGAGAGCAAGGAGATCTTACTGAGAACTGAATGTGCTGGCACCTTGATCTTAGACTTCCTGGGCTCCAGAACTGTGAGAAATATGTGCCTGTTGTTTAAGCCACCTACACTATGATGTTATATTACAGCAGCCCAGAATATTAAGACAGGAAGTAATGAGGAAAAATCATCTGGGTGTAGCCAGTCTTAAGAGAGCAATGGAGACCACATCGACATGTTACGAGGAAGAACATTTGCAGAGGAGAATTCGGGTGTAGCATCCCTGGCTGGTCACAGACCACCCATGTCAGAGGGCGCAGCGGAAGGGTGCGAGGGGCTGGGGAGGAGACTGAGATTAGCAGATGCAGATGCCTTCGAGGTAAATAAGTATGTAAGACAGGGATATCTTAATTGTCCTTTAACTAGACATGAATAATTGATTGTAAGTATATCCTTCTGCAGCACAGTTATAGTGGTGAAGCTTCTGGTGTTAGAGGTAGCTCCAGGGCTGGTCTTCCTGTGTAGGACCCGAAGCAATGCTGGCCTCCCTTACATGCCACTGTGCGTGAGGGCACCGCAGCACCCAGAGCTCAGTGGGCTCACGTGACCCCCAGAACATCAGGAATTTTGCAGGCTGCCTTTAAATCCATGTTTGGGTCAATATTTCTTTTACAACATTAGTATTTTGAATATTTAGCTGCTAATGATTGTCCTAAATACACACACACACACACACACACACACACACACACACACACACACATGGCATGTAGCTTGACTTAGCTGGAGAGCTGGTAACTGGTATCTATGAAAAGGAGAGTAATGCTCAATAGGAATGGAATGATAAACTGGGGCACCATGGATTTTACGCTACTTTTATGAGTGTATATTTAGTTTGCAGTGGAAATGTGAAGATTTTTGGTCAGAGAAATGTTGTTTAGATAGTATCTGTATTTGGGGAAGATTAATCTGGAAGAGGCTAAAGATTTAAATCAGCACCAGAATTACTTAGTTGTTAAATCATTATAGTTATTTGCTTCTATAATAAAAATGAAAAAAATTACAAAGGACTTTTTCACACTTTGCTATAACTTAAACATTCATTTTGGTTTCTTTCATTTTATAATGATATGCCATTAGTTGAAAACTACTAATCTAATACTTCAAATCTTTAAAACTTCTTAGAGAAATTAAAGACAAAAATTAACCTGAACTAACATTAAATTTTAATGTACTAAATAAATAAAATATTCTTAGAATGTATTCCTCAGTTCAATATTTTTCCTCATCATCTCGTTCTCTCTCTCTATTTTCATGAGGGTTATACTATGTGATAAATATTTGCCTGTATTCTGAAAGAGGCAGCAAGTACAACAATAATGAGTAATCAATATACCCACACTTTCATCACTTCATCTTTACACTTGCCTGAATAACGGTAACAAAGCGAACACAATATGACTGAAGAGTATATTCTACAATGGCAACTAAAGGGCATTCCAACCAAAACTGGTCATGTAAGGACAGCTCTGTACCCACCCACAGCCACCCACCATCATCAAAACTTTCTATGACAACTTTCACTTTTATCAAATGTTCAACTTATAAGAAAGTAGCTCTTTCTACATTACAATCACAAATAGACCGAGCGTCTATGAGATGTAAAGATTTATGACATCAATCATTTTACATAATTTGTTCTATTATATTGTAGGTTACTCAAAATCTTCTGAGAACAAACTGACCTAAAAAATACCTAATCATTTCCAAACGTTTTCAAAATTAAAAATTAATAGCAGCTTGAAAAGCAAATGCTAGTAAATTCACTTTTCCTGAAAAAAAGATAAAACCAACTACAGGTCAGCAGTACTGAATATGTCTTTCTCTCATTAGTGAGAAAGCTTTTATCTTTGGTCCATTTACTATCCACAGACTTTTTCAGATCATTCCTGCAGTTCAAGCTATTTTTTGTAATGGAAATTAGTCACAGGGACCTTCACTGTACCTTTAAAATAAGCCTGACAAACAAAAATTAATTTGCTTAGTGATATTCCATTATTAGATAAGCACAGAGCATAATAGATGAACTTGAAAAGGTTCTAGAAAAACCAATAAAGTGGCAGAACTTGGCTTGATAACTGAACTATACATACTCACCTACACTCTCAGGCTTATTCCTTTTTCTACTTGGGTTGAGAGTAATGTGACATTCATTGTGCCTTATCATATTTGTGGTTAAACATGTAATTTGAAAGCGAGAACTCATTGTAAATATGGTTAAACCCTCCTTCTCTATGCAGAAGGGTAATTAAACATATGCTGCAGACAATTCTGGAAGCCCCACAGAGGGGTTTTCTTCCCAGTAATGTAAACCTGTCAAATATATTTTTAAATAAAATGTTTCTCTGCTTTCTTTGTTTTGGAATTCAGAAAGTTGTTTGCATATGTTTAGCACAAATATCTACATGTGTTAATGATGTTTGCAGTATCTGAAAATATTTGTGTTTAAAGAAGCAGTGCACATGTTTAAAATGTATCAGTTATGCATTTTCTCATGTTTTCCAGATATGAAAACCAAATCAGTCTCTTCTTTAAGCAACATCCGTCACATGGAACACAGGATTTCTGTATGAATGTTGGGACTCTTTTGGTCCAAAGTAACTAAATAGTTTTAGTAATAAAGCATAGGATTTCTGTTTATTTTTTGAACTATTTTACACTCATTTATAAGAATAATCATAAAATTTTTCACTGTACCAGGATATGTGATGCTGTCAATATTTGGGAATGCATTACACACTCCAGTCATCTAAAGATAAGATTTTCCACAAAATCAGCAAGCCAAATAAGGCCCAAACTCTATAGAGATTCACCAGTTCTCTCTCTCTCTCTCTCTCTCTCTCACACACACACACACACACATAAATGTGTGTCAAACCTGTATGCCTTATTCTAGAAAAGACTCTTGAGTCTCACTCCAAATGTAATGATTGTTTTTTTACTAATATTAATGCGTTAGTTTGGAAATACTCTCTTCCACAGCAGATTATAGAAAATAAAGTGGAAGAATTGAGAAAAAATACATTTAGCACTGTAGATCCTCTGCGTGAGAGGAAATGGATGAAAATTTGACCAAATTTGATACAGACAGGATATTTAGTGGCATGGAAGAAGTTTACTTAATCCCATCACCTTTGACAGGATCACTATATGATATTCAGTTCAGTCACTCATATTTCTCATAATCACAAATCATCAAGAAAAAGCTAAATTGGGTTTCATATATTATATTTAAAAAGACATGGCAGCATGTCAAATATATTAATATCTCTCAAGGGGAAATTGGGCTATTCGTTATTTGGAGTTTCATGGCTTACATAGACCTTTAGGGAACTTATGTGTAGGTAACGATTTATGTCCTAGAGATGGGGAAGGAACATGGAGTTTTTGAATTGAATGTGCTGTTCATTGAAAACTGAAGTTGTAACAATATATAACTAATCATACCAAGTTCATGTTTATATTGGGCAAACTGTCCTAGTATGCATTACCTCATTTGATGGTCATGGCTCTGTGACGTACATGTTCTGACTTTACACATGAGGCACCTGAAGATCCTAAAGATAAAGGGAGCCACCCAAGTTGCAGAGCTGATAAATGGCAGTATATGACCATAAATACAAATGTCATAAAACTAAATTTGATACATTTTCCTTCAAAACCTGCTACTTCCCATTTTCCCCCAGATATTAGACATATCAGTATAAATATCTGTCCCGTTACAGGATAGATAAAACTCTAGAAGTTAAATGAAAGTCACAGCTTACTGTAAATCATGTGATTCCTTTGAATTCTTAGGTAAAATTGAAAATACTTCCCCATAGGGAAACCAATCTGCATTATCCTGAGGTTCCACTCTAGATAAAGAAGCGTAGCCATAATTTAAAAGTGGTAGAACTCCAGCTGAGATAGTACATGTGAGGCTTTTGCCAGTTTCTAGGAATGCATTGATAAAAAATATTGTGACCCTCCTTTTTTTTTCAAATGGCCTCCATGCCATTGTATATTCCTTCAAGGAGCACATAGACAGACAATACAAGTGCTTAGTAATATTCTAGAATCAGGGTGTCTAGGTGCAAATCCAGCCCTTCCATTTCCTTAGGTTTGCTACCTTGAGCAAATCACTGCCTTACTCAGTTGCTTCTATTTTCTTCTGCACATGGAGATAATACTTACCTCATAGCTCGTTGTGAAGAATAATTCAATGTGAGCTTATTTACATAAGGTTAAGTGCTTTGTATAAAATATACTTTGCAGGGTTCACAACAACCCTAAAATAGAGGTGTTTTTAATCCTAATTTCAGAGATGAGATCATTGAGGCTGAGAAAGTTAATTAACTTGTCCAATGTCAAATGTGTGTGGCAGAGCACGAAATGAAACATGAGTCTGATTATAAAGCCTCTTGTTCTAACCAGTATGATACGTTTTAACTTGGAACGAGCTCATGTGTAAAATATAATATCCCCTAAGGTAATATATTATTTAATCAATTCAAAAATGTGAAAAATATGAAATGAGTTTATTTTTTTTAAAACTAGACATGCCGCTGTTTTCTTTAAAACATTTTTTAAAAGGTTTTTTTTTTTTTTTGAGGACACCATAGAATTCAAGGCTAAGAGATTTACCAAAGTTAACATGATACAGACAATAGTTGCCGTCACCCAATAACTTTTAGTTACTGTTTTTGAGCACCTGTTTTATTGTAGCACATTTTATGCATTATATCAAGACCTCATGAAAAAAATGTAACATATATACCTTTGTTTGCATATGAGAACACTGAGGCTTTTACATGTTAAGAAATGTATTTACAGTTATCCAGATATAATGTTGCAGGCCTGTGAAATGAAGCCAAATTGGCAGAGTTCCCAAGTCTGTACCTTTTCAACTATGCAAAAGTGCCTCTTCTAATAAGCTTCCTCTAGCAGGCAAAAAAGTGTCCTTGCTATATCCATGCTTTTCCAATGGTAATGTTAATATTCATGTGAATATTAACTTTGAGGTAATGTACCTACCATGCTACCTGTCTCTTCTTCATTTATTTAAATTCAAGAATATTTTAGTTCAATTTCTTTTTTAGTGTATTATTCATACATTCATCCATTCTACATTCATTCATCCATCCATCCACTTATCCACCCTCATCTTTTACTTCCCTGATCCATTTAATAAGCAGTTATTGAGCATCTTCTCTGTGCTTGCTCTCTGCTTAGTGTTTAGAAAACAGAGATTAATTTGATTTTATATGTGTGTGTATCTGATGAACCAGTTCTTCTAAAATCTGGATTCTGTTGAATATATTTTGCAAAAATGATTATTTTCTCTTCTGAATTATTTTCTTTCAGATTCTTTTACATATGGAACATTATTGGAAACACACATTGTGCTGTATAATCTACTTGAGCAAAAAGAAAAAAAGGACTCATGGGCATGAGCAACAGTGAGGTGATTGCTGGGGGAAGAGGGTATAGATGGACTAAATTGTATTGAAAAAGTACAATAAACATTAATTTTTTAAAGGGAGACATTTATGATGCTTCTATCATGTGTCAGACATTTGTTAGACTTCTGGATGCAGAAGAAAGCAAACCATACAAAATACCGTGCCTTGGAGGGAGGTGGGGAAGGCTGAGGTGGTGAGGAGGGGTGGAAGGAAAAGGCAGACAACTGTACTTGACCAACAATAAAATTCAAAAGTATTTAAAAAAAAAAACAAAAAGAAATGTTAATAGCATTTTTTTCCTCTAGGCTCTACAAGCAATACGTCTATTCCTTGTCCTAAGCATGTGACTATATCTGAACTCATCAAGCAAACCTTGTTCTTTATTTGTTATAAGTTTTATCACTTGTGGATAGTTAGCTTTGTTGATTGGAGACCACAATGGAAAAAATGAATAAAAATTGAAAAAAAAGAATTTAAAAATGAAGAAAAAATACCTTCCTTCATATAACTTATATTACATGTAGAAAAGACAGAGGATACACAAGCAAATACATGTTTACTGTGTTGGGTGGGACTATAGAGACAATCAAGGGCAGGTGACCAAAATGTGATTACAAGACAAGTGACTCAATAAATACAGGATCAAAAAAGACAGAAGTCTGTCCTAAGATAGCGTTTAAACTGGTGCCTGAAAGAAGCCATACAGATATGTGACAAAACCTTTAAAGCAGATGAAGGGCAAGTGCAAAGGCCCTGAGTCAGGAACTTGGTTGGCATCCTCAGGAATATGATCATCTTTACTGAAACGAGGCGTGGGGATGTAACGTGGTAGACAGCGGTGCCACAGAAAGGCAGGGTGCACTGGGAGTGGGAGTGTAATCGTCCGGGGCATTGGGGTCAGTTTCAGTCCATTGTCTTTCAATCTCAGTTGAGAAGATTTAAGCAAGAGAGTGACTTGATCAGATTTACATGTTCAAAATATCATTTGCATGTTTAAAATATCATTTTGGGCGTATTGAGAATAAACTATACAGAAAGCACAGATAGATAACAAATGAGGTGCCTTGAGCCAGGAAAATTGTCCTAGATCAAAAAGAAACTATAGAGACAGTGGAAAAAACAAGGGTTCTGGGTGCATGGAAAGGAGGCCTGTGATCAAAGGAGGAGTGAACGGTACATCCAGGTTTGGCCTGAGTAGCTGGAAGGATGCAGTTGCCATTTACAAAGATGAACAAGACGGAGGAGGTTCTAATGGGGAAAATCAGGAAAGCTACAAGGCAATGCCAATATTCTGTGCCAACATTTGTTATACATGACCCTATTTAGTCCTTGAATGAGAACATATAACTCAGTTATCATCTGCCTTCTATCACAG